>JZKD02S1761574.1:537535-580676 GCA_000966675.3 Picea glauca | reverse complement strand
AATAATAGTCCCCTATAACTGTAGTCCTTTTCTGTCTGGTAGCCAACAATGTGTTTATTATTAATGATGATAAAAAAATTACATTTCTTCGGTGCACTAGCCTTTTAATAATTGTTTGGGAACTCCGGCCTCTCAACAATGTAAGAATACATTATTTAATATGGGGGCTCAAAACCCATGGTGTTACATGTATTTTCTGGTGAAGGAATTTCAGTTGACCCAGAAAAGGTCAAGGCCATCCTAGATTGGCTAGTGCCAAAGGATGTGTCAGATGTCCAACATTTCATGGGAATCACAGGTTATTATTATAGATTAATAGAAGGGTTATCCAAACTTGCTTATCCAATAAATTCATTGCAAAATAAGGGAATCATATTTATTTGGACAGAAAAATGTTAAGAGAGATTTGAGAAACTCAAGCAATTGTTGACAATGATGCCTAGTTTGAAGATAACAGATCCACATAAAAAAAATTGGTCTGTACCGATGCCTCAAAAGAAGGATTAGGAGGAGTGTTGTTATAGGATGATCATGTGATTTGTTATGAGTCAGGAAAACTGAAGGATCATGAAAAGAATTATGCAATTCATGATCTAGAACTAACTTCTATCATGCATGATTTAAAGATGTGTTGGAATTAATTATTGGTAGGAGATTCTTGTTGAAAACAGATAACATCAACCTTAAATACTTTTTTCGATGAGAAAAACTTGAATGCAAGACATGAAAGATGTTTATCTTTCTTGACTGAGTACGATTTAAAGATAAATAACATTAAGGGAAAATAGAATAAAATAGTCGATGCACTCAGTAGAAAATTAAATGCAGTTTACAATAGTAATTTGCAAATTGATCTAAAACATAAAATAAAATCAACAACAGAAAATGATGAAACTTACAAAAAATTACGGGAAAAATTACAGAATGATGACTCCAGTGAAGAAGAGTCAAAATTTATATGTAATCAAGATGGGTTAGTGTTGTATAAGGAAACAATTTACATTCCAAATAGTGCATATTTGAAAATTTTAATATTGGCCGAAGTACATAAGAAACCTTAATAAGGTAACCCAGGCTACTAAAAGACTATAAAAACCTTGAAAAAGGAATTATTTTGGCCCGGAATGAAAACTAAAGTGGTTGAATATATTGCAAGGTTCCTTGAGTACCAACAAGTTAAAGTTGAACACCATCACTCAGTGGGATTATTGTAGCCAATACCCATTCCTGAGTGAAAGTGGGAAGTAATCAACATGGATTTTATTACAGGGTTGCCTAAAAGTAAGAAACAAAATGATTCCATTATGGTAGTAGTAGAAAAACTTACTAAATATGCACACTTCATTCTAGTGAAATCAAATCATAAGGCGATAAACATTGCAAAAATCTTCATGAAAGAAATCTTTAGGATGCATAAAAGACTATAATTTCAAATAGGGACACAAAATTCACCTCAAATTTTTGGAAAGCTTTATTCAGTTGTTTGGATGCTCAATTGAGATTTATTATTGCATGCCATCCTCAAAATGAAAATCATACTGGAAGGGATAACCAAATATTAGAGGGCATGTTGTAAATTTATGTGATGGGTTGTGCCACAAAGTGGAAAGAGTACCTTCACTTGGTTGAGTTTACATACAATAACGGTTATCATGCTTCCTTAAAGATGAGTCCCTTTGAGGTAATGTATGACAAAAAATTCCGAACACCCATTAGTTGGGACATCTCGTCTGACAGACTTATCTTGGGCCCATATATGTTAAAAAAAATGGAAACGATTGTACAAAAATAAAAACAAAACTTGAAAATAGCACAAGACAGACAAATGAGATTTGCATATTTGGAAAGAAAACATGCAAAATTTAACATATGGGATCATGTTTACCTTAAAGTCAAGCCCAAGAGCAGTGCATTAAAATTGGGTAAAAGTACCAAGTTGGCACTAAGGTGTTGTGGGCCATTTCAAGTGCTCGCCAGGGTAGGGCTGGTGGCCTACCAACTTGCACTTCTATCTAGCCTAAAAGTTCACAATTTATTTCATGTTTCACTATTAAAAAAGTATGTACATGATATAAATCATGTTGTAAATTGGAATGTGATTCAGGTGGAACCTGGAGGCAAGTTTCAGGTGGAGCCGTTACGTATTCTCAACAGGAAGGAAATTATGTTGTGGAACTGAGCCATCACTCAGGTTAAAGTGAAATGGAGACACTTTAGTCCCGAGGAGGATACTTGGGAAATGGAGGAATCCATGAGAAAGGAACATCCATATCTATTCCATAGATGATATGCTGAATTTGGAACACCGAGGATTGTGTTCAATTCAAGGGGGAGAGGATGTAATGTCCCTTAGCTTACATATTTACACATTTAATTCTTGCTAGTTTGTGTCAAAATTTATATTGTGAAAGTTATTGGAAAAGACTTATGTGGAACTATGTCATCATAAACATTGATGAGGAAAATTTTTGTAACTTTTATTTTTAATTTATTTAATTAACAAAAGACAAACTAATTAGGGAATGCAGTTACAAAGAGTAAATCATTATTCCATGAGTGAGTGAAAAGGATAAAACCACTAGAACAAATTACTTTCCATGGGACAAGTGGAACCCTACTCCCAAAGGTGTGGTATGTGAGGGAACAAGCTAGCACAAAAGTAGGCCAAAAATATTCCCTAGTGTTAGGGATGAGGCCAAATTGAAAATACCTAGGCAAGCTATTAAAGACAAATATGTTATGAAGCATGACACTACTGAGTACTTGTGAAAAAAAGAGTTTAATGGTTCAGGGAAGAACTAAAATCAAGGAATTCTGGTAAAGGTTATATAGTTTTTAGTTCCCATGGATTAATGACTTATGCTTGGGGGTGACAAGGGAAATTAACTTTGGCTATTAATGTCTATGGTTGGGAGGAAATGGTTCCCTATTCTTCTTGCTTCCCAGTTATTGAAGCTAGCTCAGACAAGTTTTCTTTATTTATATTTTTTTTCCTTAAATAATGACAAGTAATACATTAGAGAATAATTGCAAAAGTTAAAGTACTAATTATAATAATGTATACGTGTGTGTGTGTGCTTTGATTATTATTTGAATGTTGGTAGAAATAAAATAATAAGCATGCTTGTAGGATGCTATTTTAATTTGTTTAGTTATTTATCAAACTAGCAAAACAAAAAAATACATGGTGAGCTTTGTAGCATGTTGTCCATGGTAAAATAAATAATATTCATGTAGTGCAGCTCGAAAGAAAAGAAATATGTCTATTTACTTATTATTTCCAATTAAAATTATTTGTTTATTAAAAGAAAAATGTTCTCGATTGAGAATATAAAGAACCCTTTTTGCACAATAAACAATGTACACTTTTTCCAGTAAAATAAAGATGAAATATTTAGTTCCAAACTCAACTAGAATCAAAATGATGCGGAAAAATATCATAATCATAAACCATTTTAATGCATAATATGGTGCATAGATAAATAGGGTAAATAATTAAAGAAAAAATATCGCTAAAAACAATATAATGTAATATGATAACCAAGCCTCATTTCAAGAAATGAAAGAGTAAACATTTAATGGAAACCGTGTGAAGCTAGAGTAAACATTTAATGGAAACTGCGTGAATCCAGAGTAAACATTTAATGGAAACCACGTGAATCCATTGACCATGGCATCATGGATCAAAAGGAAGTAACAAAATGTTTTAAAACTCTTCTCATAATAAGAAAATTGTTGCGCCATCGACCAAAAACAAACAGGGAATTATTTTTAATATATACAAACTAAAATATATTATGTATGAGATCCTATAGCTCTGCCTCATACACTAGAGTTAAAACAACTCATAATAGTATCAAAACAAAACAAAAAATTTATATATTAGCTATGTCATTCGAGGTTTCAATAATTGAGCTTGTAAATATTTTTCGAAGAAGTAAGTACATCGTTACCTAACCTCTGTAACATGGTGAAGATAATCTATCTCAGTATTATCACCCAATTGATGCTCTTGACATCTTATTTCTTCAAGACGTCTCTTAACTTAGAAATAAGTATATGGGTATTCACTAGAATAAAAGTCCCAGTACCTAGTTATCAATGGCCATTGATTTTGACTTCGCACCAAGGGTTCCAATGGTCCGAGCATGGAATCTGTGGATAGATAGTGTTAGAGAGATTCAAATAATATAATAAGAAATCTTAAGACTTATTATTGTAAATCAAATCTCTTTTTACCTTAATGCTCAATGGATAACGAGCATGATGTTTGGGCAACTTGTGAAGTTCCAAACCCGTGTAGCCCTGTATATAAACCATGAAAAAAAAGTTAGTTTTGAGATAAATAGATACAAGAAGAATCCAATATAATTATTAAACTATCCAACTATTTTAGTCAATGGAGCTAGCACCTATATTACATTGGCACTCCTTACAACTTGGGTTCGAGTATGTTCTGAAAACGCAAAATGGAAATGACGAAACCCTATGGTTGGGTAGATCATGGCATATGGCTCTAATGCTCCCCATCCAAATGAATTTGGTACTCTAAACTTGTGAAGGAATCTATTACCATGCCATATTTAAGACTTGGAGTATTGTTAAAGTATGACATGAAGAGGAATTAATTCTTCTAAGGTGTAGTGTGCCCAGATTTTTCCATTGTGGATTTCCATTATCCTAAACCCAGACTATTTGTGGTTAAAAACTAGTTAAGTCTACATTTTACTATAGACATTTAATACACGACGTGATGTGTGTGTACGTAATATTGCAAGTGACAGTCGTAAGTTTTAAACATTTCTATGGCAAATCATGGAGAATGTAGCATCCTGCTCTTGTGAGCAAATGCTATTGACTTATCCTTGAGGACACTTGCATGCAAGTGATCCGGTTATAGTATATGGTTATTTGTTTTGGTTATGGATTCTTATGATGATGTTGATGGATTATGATTTATGTTGTTTGATATCTATGTATTGACAGATGATATTGATGAGTTTCCCCTTAGTGTGCAGGACACTTGACAGATTGAGGATGTCGATGACATCACTAGACCTCCTTGGACTCTAGATTGAGTCAGGGATTGGATTGTATTTGTTTGAGTATTTCATTTATGCATATGTGACATACGATCGATTATATTATGATGTTGTTTATGGATCATTGATAGTGTTTTGTTGATGGATGCAGGCTTTCGATTGCTTGCTAATCTGACTCACATAAGGAGTAAAGGGGCTATGCACATAAACCCGATATTGAGGGAGAGGTGTGGCAGCATCCCCGACACAACCTACTAGCACTCCCTCCGTGGCTCGAATTCTAGGTTAACAATTACCTAGTTCGAGAGATCCACGATGTCGTGAGAGTAGATTGAGATAGTCTCTCACGAATATTTATAAGGGGTGTGCAATAAGGCATGGTCCTTATTCCTTATAATCCCTTAGTCTCTCACAAGGTCACCCAAATGGAGTATTGACTCCAGGGGGTTGGAAAACTACCAAAACCATCCAAAGGAGAGTGGAACCCTTGGAGCATGGAGTGCATCTTGAAGGGCATGTCACGTAATTAAAAATTTGAATCAAAGTTGAGTGACACCCTTGGAGCATAGTGTGCATCTTGAAGGGCACGTCACAGAATTAAAACTTGAGTTAATGAATCTAGGTGGCCTAGAAAATCTCGAGTGAATAATTAAACCCTGTAAAGTATTTAAGCATTGTTGGATTTAATTAATTAATGAATTAAGGATTTAATTAATTAATTGTGAATCTGCAAAGGAAAATCTAAGACTATGAAAAAAGTATGCGTAAGTGGGTAAGAAGACTAAAACTAATTATTAATTAAATAACATAGGAAAGAGGCAAGTCAATTCAAGAAAAATAAGAAAGATGGCATAACTCTAAAGAATTAATATAATACACATGTGTGCAGAAAATACCTTATTGGAATATAAGATAAGAAAGGAATAAAGCATGAAAGAATAAGTGCGTATAGAAGAAAATCTAGAGTCTACACTACCACTAGTTTAGCTAGGAGAAGACTCATATTTTAACTCAACTCAAAATTAGTAAGGCGCCAGTCATTAATTGGAAACAAGGGGAATAAAGAGACAACTAGGAGTGATTTTAGGAGCTCTTTTATGATAGGTGAGGGAAATTGACATTTATTAAAATAAATTGTGTATTTACTTGTGCAACTAAGGGAAAGGGGTGACAAGTGTATGGGGGAACTAATTCTTAATTAATTATTTAAAAAGTGAATTAAATGTGCAAGTGACAAGGTGCCATGGAGGAAACTCTTATAAAGAAAATGGGAAAAAGGGGTAATGGATCACACTAGTTATGGGTAAAGTTATGCTGCAAACTTTTTGACTAGTTTTACTTGTGAGAGTTGGGATACCCATCTTGGAGAGAGAGTGGTGGCTCTACCTTGTGAGGTGAGCTGGGAGCTAGAGGATTTATGGTTGTGTGTGCATGGCCCCTTTGCAGTTCATGGGGCTAAGGGGGAAGAAGAGTACCCCTAGCATTAGCTGGGAGGTACCAGTGAAGTCTCAATGATTAGCGAACGGGAGAAGGAAGGAGGGGCGCTAGTTGCAGAAATCGTCTCCATGTCTGTCTTCGTCATTTTCTGTTACAATATTTCTTATCTAATCTTGAATGTAATAAGTTTGGATTATATATAGAAGTAGTTTATTGATGAGGATGTATTAAATTGATGTTAAGTTTTGCGAGTTAATGGATGGCTATGGAATTTTATCTTGAAATTTGTAATTGAAACTGTTGTAGATACAGTGCATCTATAATCTTAATTCAAAACTGAAATTGATGGAGCCTGATTGCTTACTTGTTGAATGATTTCCTTGAAAAGAATACCTTCTTGCTTGAAACAAATTGGTGAATTATGTTTGCTTACTTGTTGAACGAATTGCTTGAAAATAATACCTTCTTGCTTGAAATGAATTGGTTAATTTTGAGTGCTTACTTTCTAAATGAATTCCTTGAAATGAATACCTTCTTGCTTGAAATGAATTGGTGGACTCTGATTGTTTGCTTGTTGAACGAATTTCTTAAAAAAAATACCTTCTTGCTTGAAACAAATTGGTGGAGTCTGATTGCTTACCTACTAAACGAATTGCTTGAAAGAATACTTACTTGCTTGAAACGAATACTAACTCATCGATTCACATAAACTTACTCTAGATTCCTTTGCGTTTCCATTTATACAAACTTCCCAGTGTTGGTGAATCTACTTGCGTTTTTACCTTTAAAAACCTCTGCATTTTCATTTATACAAATTGCCCAACGTTGGTGAATATACTTGCGCTTTTACCTTTAAAAACCTCTACGTTTTCATTTATACAAACTGCCCAGCATTGGTGAATCTACTTGCACTTTTACCTTTAAAAACCTACGCATTTTCATTTATACAAACTTCCCAGTGTTGGTGAATCTACTTTTCCTTTTACCTTTAAAAACCTCTGTGTTTTCATTTATACAAACTGCCCAACATTGGTGAATCTACTTGCGCTTTTACTTTTAAAACTTCTGCATTTTTTTCTTACAAATTTCTCAGTGATTGCGCCCTCTATTTTACTCCTTTCATGTAGAGAGGTGGGTTTGTTGGTGCACCCTCTCACTGCTCCTTTGAAAAATTTCGGGCCTGCTACTGCACCCTCCCATTACTCCTTTCCTTGATTGAAGTTGGTTGGCCAAGGCGCCCTCTCCTTGCACAAATTTCTTGATTTCTCTACAAGGTATTCCCTCTCAGAATTGATTCACTGCTTGAGCGCAGACCTGTCATAAGATTCTAGTTCGCTACCACCTTGAATGTGGAAACCATACGTCTCAATTTCGAACCTTGCACCTATTTTTCTTCTATGAGTGTGGAAACCCCAAGAACAAGAGGTCCATAGCGATGGATTTTATTTCTAATCAAGTACGCCCATATATTTTTACTTTTCAAATTGAATATCTCAACGATATGATACCCAAAAGTTGAAATTATGTAATAGTAACCATTTTAAAATATTATCATTATTGATCCATTGTAAGTATTAATGGTTGATCTAAAATTGACATGGTCTACCTTGGGCCTCGACTGGTGTATGTATTAAAGGTATCAACTATTAATTGATCACTAATAAACATGGTGTCAAGCTCCTTGCTGAGAGAAGTATAGAATAGTCACTCGATTATTAAAGTTATGATTAAATAAAGGTTAGAGAGTGGTACTCTTCAAAAAGTGTTCAAGGTCAAGCTTCAACTAAACTAGAAAACCCCTTTTTGTAAAATATTTAATTTCATGCATTTTAGTCAAGTAAGGATTTTAAATTTAACTTTAGGATACAATTTAGAGTGGGATTATATGGTTGTATGGAATTGAAACCTTAGGATTAGGATGGCGTCTAAATGTTAAGTCTGGCTACCTCACTAAGTGGTAACATCAACACTTCCGTTTAATATAGGACACTTACCTAGGATTTATGATAAGAGTTCATTGCAAAATACAAGACAAAGATTAAGTAATCACATTGGTATGCGTAGCATTATTGTAATGTATATTCGGAACCATGCCTCACTTTTCCATTTATGAATTGTTGTTGGAAATTATGGATAGATGATTGAATTAAATAAATTGTGGGCCTAAATTGCAAGGATTTTGATTAAATTACAACAAGATTAGTATGTGTATGGTATAATAGAACTCGTACCTTCTCGTGGGAGAAATTATGTGCAAATTCTTTGCATGCGTGATTGGGAAGGCCTTGTTATGCTTCATAATAATGTTATAAATGTTTTTCTCAATACACCTGAATTAATGATTATGCATTATCGGTTATGAACTTTCTTACTTTGCGCCATGAAAATGAAGTTGATGATAAGTCATGCATCTTGAATTTAATGCTGATATGATGAGTTATGTAGTTAGTTTGATGTATGATCGATTGCGTACTTGAATTCCGTTGTGCCACGAATAAATGGATAGTTTACTCTTGCGCAATGAATATTTAATGTTGATGAATGATTAAGTTATTAGATTAATTGTGTGCACTGAATAATGTTACGTATGTTTAATTAAGTGGTTATATTACTCGTGCACCATGAATTAATGTGGATGTATGGTTGATACAGTAATCAATTTACTCTTGCACCTCTAACTATGTTAATTTATGATTTATTTAGAATTTGTTTACTCTTTGAGCCTTGGAATAATGTTAATGAATAAATGATTGAGCGATTAGATTTCCTTGCGTCGGGTATCAAATGTTTTTGTATGATTGGTTATGTATTTTCTTAATATTGCGTCTTGAAGTTAGTGTTGATGTATGTTGAGTTATGTATTAGATTACTTGTGCGCCATGAAAATAAATTTAATGATTTCTCTTGCACCATGATTAATTGATGTTTAATATTGATTGATTTATCTAGTTGATTTTCTACTTGATTGGATTAGAGAGAATGAGACACCTCCTTGTTCCTCAAAACAGTCACCAGCCCCAAGGCCTTAAATGTTCAAAATCAATCGGATGAATCATGGGCTTGAGCATTTCTTATGTGTCTTGGAGGTCCTAACTATGCATGATAGGTTGGGTGGGTAGTTTTCTTTCATAAATGATGAATGGTCGATAATGACATTGCCTTCATATGAACTTGGTGAATTCTCTTATGTTTTGATTAATTATCATGTGTCACTTTCAATTACGTTTTCGTGTGATTATGCATTACTATCAATTTGTGATGATGTTAACTTCCTAATTAAAAGAAACGAAAAAAAAATTACCTGTTGTACGTAGATATTCGTTGTCGTAATGGAGGGGTCGTTACAGAGACCCTAAGGCCATGAACTAGGGTAGCTTTAAATGTTATCAAAGGAGAAATCGTGGATTCGATCCACCAACGTCACTACGATATTTTTATAATATATATTTGGTCTTGAATAAATATATTGAAACTTAGAGGAGTGGGTTAAAACCCATCTCCAATGTTGATGTATAAATTACTTATGGGTGGTTTGATTAATTGATAAGTAGTACATGACTTTTGGGCCATAATAAAAGATTTAAAGTATTAACGAACCACGATACATTATAATTTTAAGTAATGAAAGTTTACCTATAGACAATATGAGTTCTCTCCAAACATCTTGAATCATAACTCATTCCTACAAGACCACAACGGTTTATGTGGGATTGGGTGCATAAGATTGTAATAATGTATGAATGAGAACATAAAAAAAAACTTAAAACAAGTTGCAATACCTACGAAGATGAGAAGATACATTTAATGTTGACGATCAATATAATGGTAGAGTTGGCATGCAAATTTAAGCGCCCATGAACAAATATCATGTCATGGTAATGCCATGACAATTGGTTAAGGGAATTAAATAATAATATGTGAGAAACATAATAACACACACACACACATAATAAAAATGCCAATTATAAACACATGAGTGTACTCTTGATGATGGAAATTTAAAAACAAATGTTGGAAGGAGTCATTACACTTATTCTGGTGTTATATTTTTTAGATCCTTTGTGGGAGTGTGATTTACTATGTAATTTGCATAGTTAATGGCTTCCACCCAATAATTAAGACTTAATCCCTTACATTGAATCATACAATTAGCCATTTCCTTTAATGTGTGATTCTTTCTCTCAGCAACGCCATTTTGTTGTGGTGTATATGGAATAGTGTGTTGCATTTGGATGCCCTGTGTGGTGCAGTAACTTGTAAAATTTGTGTTCATATATTCACCTCCATTATCTTTTCTTAACCTTTGAAGTTGATGTCTAGATTGTTTTTATACAAGGTCCTTGTAGGCCAAAAACTTTTCAAACACTTCACTCTTAATTTTTAAGAAGTAAACCAAAGTGAGTCTGGAAAAGTAATCAATGGAAGTTAAGAAATACTTGCTCCCAAAAAGGAAGGAGAAGAAAGTGGACCACCCAAGTCAATATGAACAAGCTACAGAGGGGTTGAGGCATGCCAAGAGGCACATTTTTCAAAACTTTCCCAATGATTTTTGTCAAGAACACAACCAACACAAACACCATCTCTGTAAGAAACAAGAGGAAGACCAGTCACCATATGTTGATTACATAGGTGTTGCAATGAGTAATAGTCTATATGACCAAAATGCTCATGCCAAATTTTGCTCAAGTCATCGCTATGAGAAATAAAAGCTAATGGAAAAGATGATGACCAAAAGTTGTCAAACTTGTAAAACCTGGTAATAGCATCAACAATTCCAGTTGCAAGAATATGCTTAGGATCTTTTAGATCCTTGATTACAACTTGGTGAGGTGAAAACTCTACGGTTTTACATTCACCTGAATGAGTGATTTGATACACTGATATAAGGTTTCATGAAAAACATGGAACACATAATACATCATTGAAATGAAAATTATCTATATGAATTGTACCAGACCCTACAACACCAAGAGATCTATCATCAACAACAAATATTTTCTTGGTGTTACATTCATTAAGAGCATAAAATATGTCTTTATATTTAGCCATATGATAAGATTCCCCAGAATCAACAAGCCACTCATCAGAAGAAGTAGAAGTTCAATTGAAGGAGAAACTTGAAGCAAAAAGTGCATGCCCATGAAAAGAAGAGTTGGAAGAAGAAGAATCAATATTGATGTTGTGCCTCTTCATTGTTTCTTCTAAATATTCCATCTTCTTAAAACATTTGGACTCCACATGACCATCATTCCCACAAAAATTACAATGTTTGTCAATCTTCTTATTTTTAGACTTTTCTCCTTTGTCACCATTAGGATCATAAGCTAGCGAAGAGGGTTTGGGACCCTTGTTTTTCTTTTTGTTGTGGCAAGGATGTTGCTTCTTGGGATTCTTGGATTTATCTTTCTGTTGGGCCACTAAGGCTTTGTTGGATGTACCTGCATTGTTGATTAGTCCAAGTTACATAAGATTATCTTGTTCTTGAAGTAGAGTATCACAAAAGGACTCAAGAGAGGGTTCTTTATAAGAACTCCCTAGAACTTCTCTAGTGGCATAATGTAATGGCCCCGACCGTTACGACAAAAAACAACGTAAAGATTTTTTTTTTGGAAAATAAAGTCAATAATCCAATCATAACAACAACACTCGATGATATCATAATGAAAGAATTTCACGCAACACATGAACAAAAAGCACCGCATAAATCACATCAAGAAGCTTATAGCAATTTATGAACATTACTCAAATAACAGATATAAATGACTAAGCTAACAACAACAACAACAATCATCTTTTCCATCAATCCAACAATTCTGACCTCAATCAACCAAGAAGCAAGGCTAATCATTACCAACATCCATCATACTTAAATATTAAATAACGACGCATTTGCAATCTAGTTCTAAACCAATCAAGCATCAACAATATTTATAGGCTCTTTAAAACATATGTTAAATCAATCATTCTATCTACATGGTGCAAGTACTCTAAACACCTATCCTTCAACATAAACCAAAGAATGAGATATCCATTCTAACCATCGCCCATTACCTACAAATCATAAGCGCAAGAGGTCTAAAGTCTACCCCAATCATTTATTAAAATTTAAAGGCGCAAAGGCTGTTAGTCCAGTAAACAATGATAAATCTACAATGCAAGTAAAGATTGGGATCTATCATATAGAATATGACTGCACACAGGTCTAAAATTTAAAACTCAATTATGACGAGAATTCTAATTGCGCAAGGGTGCAATAATCATCAATCATCTATATAACTAAGGTAATTCAAGCGCATTACTTAATCAACAAGGTAACCGCCCATCTGATCGCATGCAATATTAGCAAGGTAACCCAATCTTAAATTTAATTACAACCAACTCAATAATGGAAACCAAATTAATAAGCATTACTTAAAACCAAAACAAATCATTAAGACACAACCATTCTCTTTTCTTAGAAGACGCAAACTGAAATAATACCATATTCTTGTGATATACCACCAAAAAGCATTATAAACAAGGATACATGCATCTTTATAATCTAGAGTCTCCATTAAAATCAATATACACATGTCATTTAATCAAGACTCATACACCTTTAAATTCAAGAGTCTCCATCATCATTCTCAAATAAATTTCTCCCGCTCACCTCATTGATATAAAGTACAAGACATAGCTAACTAATTTCCTTAAAAAGGATTAACGATTTAACAATAAAACTTAAGTAGAATAAGGAATCAAGAAATGAAGGGTAACACAGCATATAGATAATCGATTATCTTTTACTCACTGAAGGTGGAAAAATGAGATTGTATTTTTGTTGGCACAGGGGAAGACCGAGGGTTCAACGCTTCAACAACGCACCAACAAAACCGTAACTACCTACCCTTTCCGCAACACCTGTGACACAGGCGAAGTCTCACCCGAGGTAAAGGTAGGGGGGGTTACAGGACACAAGTGTCTATAACCAAGCTGGGACATAGATCTGTGATAGAAACACTTCACAGAGTATTCTATTAACACTTACCAGATGATATGCATTAGTTTATTAGCTTTAATAACATTGCAAAACCTGCCCTAACAATAGATTGACGCAGTAACAATAAAGATTAAGTACTTCAACCACTTAGAACATAGAGATGAGTTAGATCTAGCATTCATTCATCTTTAACACAAGTAAAGAACTAAGCAACAACATATCTATCTATCATACATAATAACAAAGGCATTAATCAAATAATTGACCAACACAACATAGCACAAAGCACATCAAAGACACAAGATATACATGGTTCACCCCAGTGTGGGGCTACATCCACCAACTGCTTTGTCTTCTTTATTATTCTTCTGAATCTTACATGCACCCGCTCCTGTGCACTAAGCCACAGAGCCAAGCTTCGCAGAGGATAGGAGATCTGCGCACTGAGCGCCAAATCCTCCTTCCAAAACTGGGTCTAGGCACAGAGCCAACTTCTCTATCAAGCACATAGCCTAACACATACACATTCTATTACACAAAGAAACTCAGAACCACGTGCGCTTAACTACTTGCTCTTACATCACCTCTTTTATACAATACATTGTTACACTTATTTATACTTTTACAATTCCTTACAAAAAGGCCTAAACATGGGAGAACTCATTACACAAACCCTAATGAACTCCTTGTTGGGTTCACATATCCCGCAAAACAAGTGAGATCCGCGATCTCAGCTCCACTTGGGCACTCCATCTTCGATCAGCCTGTCGAAGTCCAAAAAGTGGTCAAACCTGACCAAGGTTTCCTCGAAACTTGGTTGAGGGACAACAGGCCCCCAACACTCACCTGTGACTCTTCCCGAGTCACTCAGGTTTGGGCAACGCTGCTTCGAAGGCCTTGAGCTTAACTTGAGCTACCTCGACTTACTACTTTTCCTAAGCCTCCTACTCAATGAGCTACTAGATTGTTTACTCTGTAACAAGCTCTTCTAGGTGTTGTTCCACTGTTGCAACCACTTGGTCCAGTTGCAAGCCTTGCCCCTCAATTTATTTGAACACCTTGTAGGCTTCATCCTGCACAAGTTGCAGCTCATGCACGAATTCCATTACCTTGCCCTGGATGGCAGTAATCTGTTGTTGAACTGCACGTTGTTCTTGCGATCTCTTCATTCTCTCAACTGCGATGAGGAGCTTCATATGTGCCTGCACGGTGAATGCTTGTTGCTATGCCTGTTGTAACCTTGCTTCCAATTTCCTCAGCTCTAGATCTTCTGTGAGGCGTTTGTATGTTTTCATGCTTCTATCGCTCGATTGTTTTCACTCTGAGGCGAGGAATCTGATTCTTACAACTACGTTCTTGGCATCTTCCTCCCTTTGGTCGCTCACTTCCTGCAGAGTGTTCGACACTGCTTGGAACTACAACTCTGTTATCCTTGCTTGAAGCTATTGGAAGGTCTCAGTGAGCTTGTCCACTTGAGCCTTGACCGACTCCTATTCATCTTGTGCCAATCCTAGTACAGAGCGATATGCTTTATTCACCGCTTCTTTGAATATGGATCCTTCTGTGAGAAGCTGCTCCTTTTCTCTCTGTAGCTTCACTTTTTCCTTCTGGATCATTACCTGGAATTCTTCTTTTTCACTTTCATAGGCGGTTACATAGTACCGTGCTATGCATAATTGCTCTAAGAATTCCTCTTTCTCTTGTTTCAAGGTTTCCGTAGCCTTCTCCTTTTCTTTCTAGATTTTATGAAGTTGAGCCTCTGTTGCATCTGCTAGTCTTCTCAATTGGGCTGGTTCATCCCCCAATTCTGTATTCCATGGCAAGGAGGGCGTAGTAGGTACTGCGCAGACTGAATGAATGGCCTGTTGTATTTCTTTCCTTCTCGACCCTTCCATATAGTTCATCCTACTTCACTCCATATCTCTACAATATGTCCTCAGAAGCATCCTCCATGGCTCCACAAACTAGACTAATATCGTCTTCCATGAGCGTTGCCTCTAACTGGGGCTTACTGGCATGCATCTTATTTCTTGTTGAAGGTTTCTTTAGAGAAAACTTCCTCTTTTGCAGTGTTATTTTCTTAGCAAGTGGATTTGTCCCAACTAACTCCCTACTACATGTATTCCATTTGGAATGTATGTGGTGAACAAATTGTACTCATAATAACGTGGGATGTTTTTGCGGTTAACCGTGCCAGCCAAAGGCGGGATATACTCTGGTAAGATCGATAGGATCTGCTTCGCATTAGCCGGATCGTCGTGATGCTTACTTCACTACTCAATCGTGGGGTTAAAACAACTAAAACGATGTCTAGTCGTAGGGGAAGCCTACAGTCCCCTAGTCGACGATGCATGGACTGTTACGAGGGAAAAACTCTCTATGGATAGGGTAAACCACAATAGACGGATATGGCTACAGAAATAAACTCTATCCTAAAAACATGCTATATAAACCAATGTGCAAGAGAGATAAGAAAGAGGCCTACCTTGTCCAGATGTTCGATGATGTCCACCATTGAGCACTTGGACCCAAAGATTTATACCTGCAACAATTTCTCAACAAAAAATCAAAGAAAGCATATAGTGATAATATAAAAGGTTAGCACATTAGATAGCATAATCCATTAATAAACATAACAAATATGCCCATGGATAATAATCATATATTTGTACAATATCAATTGGACAGGAAAGGAGTATTTCTATTAATAAACGATCAACATAAATGAAAACATTATAGACTTCAATGTTGGCACGGTTCGGAACCGAGAAACTAATTTCCTTCCAGTTGGGCCTCCACCACTTTAATCCTCCCCCAAAGGCAAGCTCATAGAAGGGAGACAATGAGGTTCTCCATCAATAAGGGAACAACTTGGGGGATTAACACTGTGTTCAGACTTAAAGGACAAAGGGATTCATACTCAATATGAAGTAATAATTTATCCATAGTAACTGTTGGAGCCGCCCTTGTTTTTCACCTTGTGCAATTTTCAATTTTTTGATACTTAAGATCTAAAGTTGATTTTCTTTTCCTTCCAACATCATAAAGCTCTGAAATCTTGTCGTCTGGATAGCAATACTTTTTCACTTTCAAAAAAGATCCTTTTTCGCAAGTATGTTCGCTCTTTTGTTTTATTTCGGGACCTCGCAAGTTGGATACTTTGCTCTTTGAATTCCCAAGTCCCGATTCGCGAAACTGCGAACTCGTTTTTTAATTTTCGCCCAAGGCATTAACTAGGGTGAAACCTTTAACCCATGATTAGACGTCGTCGGGGTTTCGTGCCTCGGCACCCGTCAGACCCAAGTTTTTGTTCTTGCAGCCCCGATAGCCGAGAACACGATAACTTTGTGATAACCTTGGTCAGGGACTAAGGATAAAAAACTAACCATGGTTAAATTTGCTTCTCGGCACTTCGCCACTCGACACCTTCTTTCATAAGGTTAAGGTCTCCAAAACCCCGATTCACGAAGTTGCGATATGATTATAGCGAGATTAATTAGCCGCCTAATCTAAGATTTCCTTCTCATAATTCGAGCCTTAATTATTGCCACATCGCGATATCGCGACTTGGCGTATCTTTCTCCCAAAAGTCTGTCTTCGAATTCCCGGGTCACGATATGGCGAGTAAATTAATTATATAATTAAGGATGCACCAAGTCACGGTTATTGTTAAGTGAGGTAAAATCGGCACTCGCAATCTCGCGAGTGGAAGAGTCAAAATGTGAAAAGGAAATTCACGATGTAGCGAAAAGCGAGAAAATTATTTAAGTCGTTTAGATTTGAAATTTTAAATTTAACGAGATACGTCCCGCGCATCGAGGTCGGCACACTTCACGAGGTAGCTGCTTGCTCTCCATAACTCGACTGCCTGTCAAGCCGCCGAACATTGATGACATTAATGAAGATTTAGGGTAAATCTGCGAATAAATAAAATCGGATTCATGCAATAAATTTGTTTCTATTGGTGATGTGACAGACTTTTTTTCAAATATATACGAGAGTTTTGTTCTATTTTGAACATTTCTCATAGCCCCACAGAGCTCACCTTCCTCCGAGTGAATTAATCTCTGCATGTATACACAGGTCTATCGCAGAAGAGCAAAAGCACAAGTTTCAGACATGGCTCCAAGGAGAGCAACGAAAGTGAATGTCGAGGTTGCAGCGCAGGGTTCAGACAGCGTCTCAGACACTTCACCTCGGACTAGCGGCTCAGTACCCAACTGGTCGTTTGTTTCAGATATCCTACAATCTGAGTTGGTGAACTATTCAGACTCCGATGATGATGATAATGTAAAGGACGACCTGAACACTAAGTACAAGATAGTTGTTCAGTCTGGTATGCACCTGGTTGCAACCAGACCATGGTTGCTCCCATACTATGACATGATCCGATGGGCGTTGGATCACATAGACCTGCCCACCAGAACTATCATAAATGACCAACGGACCACGGTCGAGACTTTCAGACCAGAGCATATCCAATCTATGTATAAGTTCCAACAACTTCTGAATACACATATGACATTGAATTCCTGGAGGAATTCAAAAAGAAGGAGTGCAAAGAATATGACAAAACCATGCCTAGTTTGATAAATGATTGGGTTTTGCGCTCCGCGACATTCAGAGCGAATGACAAGGGCGTGTATTCAATTGCTTCGCTGGAGCCACAGTATATGTATGTGGCGATGATGACATGCTGACTTTTCGAAAGGGAGGATACAACGCATTTCTACATTGCGTGGGTACCTCTCATCTTTCAGGTAGCAGAAGGTTGCTCATTTAATTGGGCAAAGATACTCTTAGATAGTTTGTTCAACAGGGTCATAGAGTATCGGGAGAAAAAGGCAGCCGGGAAACCATCCTCATTCTTCATGTCTGCGTATATCATGGATGCGATATGCTCCATGACACCTTTCCCTTTGATGAATTGAGCTTGGAGTCTAATCCAAGAAAAAACTGTGCATGAGTACCACGACAAATTGTGGGAAAATAAAAAAATAAATTTGTTTATGAAATTTTCAACTGGGTGATGGTGCCCCTGCACATCGCCATTTTTGGTTGTTCGCCACCTCGCATCTTGGATAGCATTGCTGCAAATCTGAGTAGCATCGCGGACTGGTACGTAGAGGAAGAATTCTCCTATTTCAGAGTTTTCAGAGCTACTGTTCCCCCGCTGGCGCTACCACTGTTCATCCCCGACAAGCTGGCCTGTCACGAGATTGCCTGACAAACAGTGATTGGCGGAGTAAGTAAAGAGCTCAAATCATCATCGAAGAAGGTATGGCTATTTTTCCCCGTTCAGCTAAATTCTTATTCTTTATTGTATTTTGGACATGCTAAGGCTGAGGCTGCAACATTAGAAGACTTGACTTTGGTCTCTATTGAGTACAAAAAGCATAATCCTCAGAGAATTGTAAGCACTCATTTGGCAAATTGTGGATTGAAGAAGTTTGAACACGAGTGTTCACCCTCGGATGATGTTTTCCGAGGGGCGAGGTCCTATGGGGAAGTGCTATTTCGAATCAGATCTCTAGCACCCGAAGACATGGCCTCTATTTTAAAGTTTCAGGAGCACAGAAAAAGATGTCTCCCCGTGGTGTTAGGAGGGTTGGGTCTTTCCAAGGATAAAGAGAAGGAGGCTGAAAGTTCTGAGGGCCAAACTTCTAACCCCGAAAAAACGTCAGGAGGGGGAGCAGGAGAAGAATCCTGAGCAGGAGAAGAATCACGAGTAGGAAAAGAATCCCGAAACAGACGAAGAGACTACTGACCCACCCAAGGAACATAGTCCAGAGGTGGAAGTGAAAAACACAGAACCACCAGAAACTCAGAATCCAGCGACGGAGAGAGATACGAAGACCTCTAATCCTCCAAAGGAGCATGACTCACTTGACACACCAGGAAAGGCAGTGAAGCAAATCGGAGAACCCATCACTTCTATCACCCCTTTGCAATCAACGCAAGGAAATATAGAAGAATGATGGATTTTTGGTGAAGAACTAAGGCCCATCAGAGCAGAAGAACTTCCTCTCAATGAGTTCTTCTTCGACAAAAAGAGAAAGGCAGTTTTGAAAAGGGAGTTCTACGAGGATGAAGGATCAACTGCCAAAAAATTCAAAGTGATGACCGATGGGAAGAACAAAAAGAGTGATGAATTCGCCACAGAGATCGCAGAAACGCTAGGAGCGTACGCATCGGCGAATAAATTCTCGGTCGAAATGTTGAAAAATCAGCTCAAGAGAAAGAATCACCTGATCAAGACTATCGAAGCTCGAGTAGCTTCGACTGCAGAAAGCGCTAAGAGTCAGGCGATTGGAGAAATAGAACTGGCCCGATTGGATGATAAAAAAGAAATAGAAGTCCTCAACACCAAGCTGGAACAAGCGCATTCAGTAATCCGAGAAGGTCGGATACAGTCGGGTCAGCAGAGGAGTATGATCATAGGGCTACAGGCTCAATTAGAGGTTGCTGAAAGCAAGGTGATCGACATCGAGATTTTTAAATCCCGAGCAGTCGATATTCGGAGCAAGATCTCTTCTGCACAACAGAGTCTGCTAGACAAAGTGGGAGAGATTCGACAAGATTGCCTGTTAATGCATCGGATTTCTGAGAATCTGATTGTTAAAGAAAAGAACGCAGAGGCTGCTCGGGTCACCTTTCAAGAGGCAGTGATAGCTACTAACAATAGATTTTCAGCAGTTTCTCTGGGACTCACCATCGCTGAACAAACTAGAGGTAATATTTTGTTAAAAGACTGGGAACATAGTATTATCTTAAGCAAAGAACATGTCCAGAAAATGACCAATTCATTAGAAGAAGCCTTTAATGCTATAGATGGTGAGCTGTTAGGGATGGAGAATGGAGGTGACTCGAAGATGCTAAGGCAGATGAATATAGATCAGATTTCCCTCGACATGAAGGAGAAGAATGAGAGAGATTCGACAGAAATCTCTAAGATGGACAGGGTAGTCATGGCTCAAGTTGATGAACATTTGATTCAACCTAGCGCACAACTCAGTGCCCTTGATATCATTGATACACAAATGGGTGACAAAATTCCACAGTTAGCCTGAGGGTGCTATTTTACCGAGGCCAGCTGTCAAGCGGAACCTTCACAGCTTGTATCCCAGTTTGTAGACAAATGTATCATGTACACCGAATCCACGCGGAACCAAACATCTGGCACTTTTTGAAAATAGAATAGAAGAGATGGAGCGATTTCGCTCCTCCCAGCTGTCAAGCGGAATCTTCACAGCTTGTATCCCAGTACGAGGACAAATGTATCATATGCATCGAAGCACGCAAAGACAAGCATCTGGCACTTTTTGAAAATAGAGTAGGAGAGGTGGAGTGATTTCTCTCCTCTTGATTGTAACTGCATTTATGAAACCGTTGAGTTTCTAGCCAGGATTTTTCGTATAAATAGATGACAAAAAGAAGGACACGGGGCTGGAATTTTTGGGATTGACTGTAATAGAGTTTTTTGCATGAAAGGAGTTAATACAAGCAAATTTGAAGATTCCCGATCCTGTCACGACTGTGTTACAAGTTTGTTTCGTTATGTTTCTTGTTTCATTTCATTTCACTTTTCATAATTGATGTGTATCACTATAATTTAGTACGACCACTACTATAGTGAAGGGATTTCATCTTTCTGTAATTGTTTCTTGTCTTTCCTCTGCACTAGCTATCAGCGGGTGTAAGACCAATTTACATTTACAGAATTTTATATTTATTTACACTATGTCAATCATTTCTATGTTAATTTCTCCTTCTGTGTATGTGTGAGTTTTCTATTGACAGGAACTTTATGTTACCTACAGCTAAATGTTTTTCTCTCATTCCACATCTTTTACTAAAAAATAATACAGTTACGGGAAAGGGCCTTCAGTTTGCATTCTTATTTTGTTCTTCATGCAAAAAATTTCTCTTATTTTCGACCGAATTGAAACAGCGTTGAAATCTCCCTTTAAATTATTTCCATAATGGTACTGTTCCTCAATGACTGTCCCTGCAGCAACTCAAGCTAATATTCAACTCGGACTATCTAATCAAATACATATCGCTTTAAGTCTCTTTGACACGATTCTTAAAACTATGAATACCTGGGAGGAATTAGAACGTTCATGGGCAGTCATTGAACAAGATATTGCTACCCAGGAATAGCTGGAAGCTAGATAGCGAGAACGTAGAAACCCTCATTAGTTTCCTACACCGAAGGTTAGCATAATCTTTGTATAAATATTTAACATACTTTTGGATGCCTCGACACTGTACATTTAAGCCTTAAGTACAGACTCAGGAACAACAGTAACTTTGCTCTCAAAGTTGAATTATTTCTCCTCTTTTCCATAGCTCGGAATTGACCCATTTATAGCCTTCAAATGGAACTGAAGGGCAGATTCAGAACATTTCCAGTATATGGAAGGCCAAGGATCAGAGAACTCATGTCGTGACATGAAAACCTGACATTTAATTTTCATTTTTTGGCAAAAATCCCAATGTACTCAGGCTGTAGTGGACTAGCCTACGTATACGCATGATGTATACTAGGAAAGGTGCATACATGTGGAAAAATATGTATTTTTATCTCTAGATTTATCAAACAGGGATGATAAGTCTGCATAGGGAAATAGAAAAAGGCCATCTGTGCAAGATTGCATAAGGTGAGACAAATCTTGCTCTAACAGATGCCCCCTAATGTGTGAGATCAGAGGAGTATCTACGATGGCCGAAATACATTATAAACAACCCAGAAGTGGAGTGATGCGGACCCAGCTGGAACGACTATATTCTCATTACATTTTGTACTGACTTTGCATACATGGATGCCAATAGAATTACACTGCTTATCCATGTGAAAATATACCAAAAAAGTGTCTGTGGCCATGAATAGGAAAATACAAATGCGGTTACATACCAAATGTTGTCATAGTCATGAACAAGGCCCGATAGAGCTAGTATCAAAACCAATTTGAAGATATCTATACAATGGAGTACAATTTGATCTCCCATGATCACTGAAGTCATATAGGTACTGGTCCAATTAAAAGGAAGAAACATCTCAGGAAAGCTGCGGCCACATAGGGATGTATTCAAGTCTTCTACACTATCCGCTAAGGGTGAAAGTCTACATCATGTGAATAAAGGAGTTGAGGTCGAACACAATGAGACATCATTTGATTACCGGTCATTAAGGTATACTGTTAACAAACGTGACATAGCCTACTGATAATGAAAGTAGGTTTCAAGGCATTGAGTACATTCCTACAAGTGTGAATAAAGGAGTCGGTGTCAAACACCTAAGGAATCCATCGACCATGAGACATTGATGTATTCCCAACTTTCGATGGCGAGAGAACCTGCCACTAATGACTGCAAGTCCCAAGGTACTCATAAGACTTTAAGTACTGTTTCCAGAATAGATGAGTAAAAGTCGATGTAAGGAGACTCGCTAAAAGGAGAGAATTAAGGTATCTCTCATCAGTTAGCATGAGGTACAAAGCAGGAGCTTCATGATTTGGTGGAAATCGAACGAAGAACATGTTCATGAACCAACGACCCTGTGCATATTTTTCATGTGCCAAGTGCAAGTGGTACATGAAAAAGACCCTTTGAATAGAAGACAATGATGAAAACTGCTGAAAAAGGCGAGGAAACCACCAATGAGACTAATGGCATCCAAGACACTGCACGAATCCCTATATGTGAATAGATGTTTTGTCGTCGAACATGAGGGAAACCACCCAGTCAACGACCAATGATGAAAAGTCGACTGTTGGGTTCAAGGTTACCTACCAATGATGAAAGTAGGGCCAGGGTGCATGATAGGACTACAATATCATGTGACTTTGAGACAAACTGAGGGTATGGCTAACATGCAAAGTCAGGAGTTCTGAGAAATGGACGACACAGGTTAATAGAATTCCTTTGAATAAGAGCATGAGACATATGGAAGACCCAGGCAATATAGACTCAATGATGAAACCATGAGATGCAAGAGGCATCAATAAAATTCCCCATAGTGACTGGAAGAGCTTGGGGGTTGAGCACTGTGTTCAGAATTAAAGGACAAAGGGATGTAGACTCAATATGAAGTAATAATTTCTCCAGAGTAACTTTTCTCTCAAAGTTGAATTCTTTCTCCTCTTTTCCATAGCTTGGAATTGGCCCATTTATAGCCTTCAAATGGAACTGAAATGCCAAGTCGGGACATTTCCAGTATATTGAAGGCCAATGATCAGAGATCTCCTGTTGTGACATGGAAACCCAACATTTAATTTTCATTTTTTGGCATAAATCCTGATGTACATAGGATGTAGTGGATCAACCTGCGTATACGCATGTTGTATAGTAGGCAAGGTGCATACATGTGGAAAAAATATGTATTTTTAGCTCTAGATTTATCAAACAGGGATGATAAGTCTGCATAGGGAAATGGAAAAAGGCCCTCTGTGTAATATTTGATAAGGTGAGGAAAATATTTCTATAACATGGACACCTTCTAAAAACTGTCTATCGGCCATTATCTTCTCGAGGATCTCCTTGATAGACTTCTCTGATGCATTAGGTTCGCCCGACATTCTCACTTTTAAACAAACATGTCGAGTAGGCGAATAGGCAGGCGGGGTAAACAAATGGATGGCGAGGTCTAGATTCAAATAACACAACTCAACACACAATCAATTCTCTTCTTGACTTAGATGATCATGGGTGGAAAAAAGTGGTCTCGACGCAACATCCGATGGGTTAAATAAGTGAGTGTCGTAACAGATTTTTCCAACGGGCATGAATACTTCCATCAATGCGAACCTGTCCATTATGGCAGGGTCTCAACATACCAAACGTGGTCCATCAGGCCATAAATGTGTTTTCTAACTGTTTTGGAGCGTCGTTCCAACGGTCGGGGCGCTTCCAATGGTCATATAGCTTCGCTAGGGTGAAGTCCCATTCTGCGAGGTCCTGATGTTTCTACAAGGTTCAAATCCTGCAAACCTACTTCCTGCGAGGTTCCAGTCTGTGAATTATTCCATCTGGTCTCTGTAGTTTCATGTAACTTTTCCAAATTTCCTTTCTTCTTACTGATATTCCTTTCCTTCTTTCCTGTGATCTAAGTTTCTTTAACTGTTTCTGGAATCCTCTTTCCATTTTTGTTCTTATCTTCTCCTAGTCGAGTGACTTCGCACTGCTGATGTTCCCTCAAAGGATCTGAAGTTAATATCCCTTCTCTCACTACTTCCTGGGTGGATATACTTCTTTCTTGCATGGATCTGTCCTTCAAACCTTCTTGCATTCTTTCAACCTTGCTAGATAATTCTCTTTCCTTCTATTGGTTCAAATTATCCTCTTGTTCTTCTATTAGTTGATCTATTTTTCTAGCTATAAAATCCCTTAGTTCTTGATTTTTATTTTCTGTAGCTTCCTCCTATGCTTTCCTTCTGATCTTATCTTTCTCAATCCAAGTCTTACCTAACAAAAGTGGGAAAGGGGCATTGTTCTCAACAAACTTAATGACTTCAAATTCCTCTTCAGTCGATGTTCTATGAATAATAATAGGTATATTAGTAACTCTTCCACATAGGGTTATCATCTTTCCCTTGAACAAGCCTATCCTTCCCAATGAAGGTACCATAGTAGGCTTTCCCAAAATTTTCCAAGTGCCTTATGTCATAATATTCACTTGTGTTTCCTCATCCAAGACACAGTCTATGTTGAAGTCTTCTATTCTTGCACTTATGCGCTATTTTACTTTCAGTATCTTTGGTAAACTGACATCTTTGTGATCATTCATTGTTTCTTTCAACTGTATTAATGTAGTCTGAACTTCCTCCAATCCTTTCTCTTTTCGATTCTCTAACATACCCTTAGTATCTTGATAGTTTTCTTGTCTCATGTTCATTCGTTCAACTTTAGCAATCATTCTTGGAAAATCCTCAACTTCACGACCAACAATTTTACAACAAAGACAAATAGGATCTGTACCAGGAAATTCCTTAGCAATATGTCTCATTCTTATGGATTTATAACATAATGTCAATCCTCTCTTTCTTTTAAATGTTCCCCAACCTTTCCTTTATTTCGCACTAGGATCACAGTGTTGGACCTGCAATCTGCAAAAAATCTTTCTAGATTCTTGCATCCACTTATTAGTCCAAAATTTCTTTCTATGCATAGGAATAACATATCTTTTTTCATTTCTATTAGCTTTACTTAGATCAACTCTTTCTTCCAACTGCGCCCTAGCTTTCAGACTAGGACATAATCTATTAAACATACTTAAATTCATGTTTTCAAAACAAAAAATTTCACTTATCTTACTCTTATCAAAGCACAAAGCTTTACCTCTTTTAATATCTTACCTCTTTTCTTCAGATCAAATTTCTCTCTTAGCACAAAGCTTTACCTCTTTTAATATCTTACCTCTTTTCTTCAGATCAAATTTTTCTCTTAGCAGAAAGCTTCACAATTCAAGTAAAATACTGTGCACTACAACAATAGATCTATGCATAGATGTCCTCTTTTCTTTACTTCAGTTCTCAACAATCACAGTTTCAAGTCCTAGCAACATAACCATTTGTTGGCACAGGGGAAGACCTAGGGTTCAATGCACCAACAAAACCCTAACTATCGGACCTTTCGGCAACACCTGTGAAGCAGACGAAGTCTCACCCGAGGTAGACGCAGGTGTCTGTAACCAAGCTGGGACGCAGATCTGTGATAGAAACACTTCACAGAGTATTCTATTAAAACTTACCAGATGATATGCATTAATTCATTAGCTTTAATAACATCGCAAAACCTTCCCTAACAATAGATCGGCATAGTAACAATAAAGATTAAGTACTTCAACCACTTAGCACATATCAAATAGTTAGATATAGCATTCATTCATATTTAACACAAGTAAATCACGAAGCAACTCAGAACCACTTTCACTTAGCTACTTGATCTTACATCGCCTTTCTTCTACAATACATTCTTACACTTATTTATACTTTTACAATTCCTTACAAAAAGGCCTAAACATGGGAGAACCCATGTGACAACATCCCATAACCCATTACAAAAAACCTAATGAACCTCTTTCAAGGTCCACAGAGCCCACAAAACAAGTGAGATCCGCGATCTTAGCTCCGCTTGGGCGCTCCATCTTCGACCAGCCTGTCAAAATTCAAAAAGTAGTCAAACCTGACTAAAGTTTCCTCGAAACTTAGTCGAGGGCCAACACTTTTCAAGGATTACTCTCTCATTAAGAACCAAAAAAAAGACTAGATAGTTTGAGGAAGTTGAAGGCAACCAACTACTCAACACCTAACTACCAAAAGTCAATTTAAAAAGGAACAACTTAGAATTCAACCCTTAATTAATTTCTTTTCAAGCTACCAAGTAAGATCGATGCTTGACTTAATTTCAACAAAGATAAGGTCAAATAGATGAGGTTAGGCTACCTTAACCCATACCCCAAAGATCAAACTCGGGAAGAAGGCAACAATCTGAGTTGTTGTGTGCTACTTGAGGTGCTAGAGTAAAAGAGAAAGCCACTCCCATGATTTTTTTTTTTTCTTAAACCCTCTAAGTACCCACTCAGAAATTAAGAAGGTTTCAGTCACCCTTTAGTAATTAAAAGAAGGCGTTATTGTACAACAATCTGATCATCAGTACATACATTCACTACAGGAAAATATAAAGTTTAGTTCGCCTTTATGTACACATTTTGGACTTCCCAAGATTTCTTTTTACACCCGCCACTGCTTGTTTGCTCCCCAAGATTTCTTTTTACACCATGTCATAGATTTACTACCAATTTCTTATTGCAGAAGAAATAGATTTTAGTAAGAGCGCAGAGAGGAATCACAGAGTAATAACTAATAGATAACAGAGAGATCTCCCAAGGAACGCTAGAGGTTCACCAACTCTGGAAAATTAGGAAATGCATTGAAATCACAGTGAATGGTTGAGTGAAGGCGTTGGGAAACTGCATCCGTTTCTGACGAGGTTTCTTGAAGAAAAAACAGAGTTTTCGTGGAGGGGGTGAAGGCACTGGGTAGAGGCACCCACTCCTAGCCAGCCTTCTGAAGAAGAACTGCGTTGGTTGGGTGATTCGTCACCGAGGAGCTGATTGAAACGTCGATAGAGTTCAACCAACTAGAATTCAAATGGTGTAACCCGGTCCAAATACACAGGTGTAATCCGACAGTTGCGTAAAGGCGTTCAGCTCCACTCAACCAGCCTTAGAACAAATGTATCTTGAAGAATCTGGGTTCCAAGTGCCTTCTGGCATGTCAATAATGCTATAGGTGTCTGTGCCTTCCCTCTCATATCTTTGTTCCACGTTCTAAACACTAACTCGAATTACCTTAATCTTGGAGCAAACCCATCCGACTCAGCATAAAACCTATTAGTGTGTGTCTCCCCACGTCTCGATTGAACAAAACCCAACTTGTCCTTTACTGATTTAAGGCGCTTAACCCGTGGATCATCAGGGCACTGGGGAAGTGTACAGGAAGAAGATAATAGTCCAAGGAGATGGGGCAGGGAAAAACTCAATGCTGGCGAAACGTTGAGAGTGCTCAATCGTAGAGGAAAGGATTTCGTTAAAATGGTAGAGGTACACAGTTCCTTAAATTCGCAGATGTTTTACTTGGGGCATCTGCCAAGAGGAAGAGGGGAAGCACAGAGGTTCAGAGAACAGTTTCTCCAGCATAACTACATGAAAAATGGATATGCTTAGGAAATCACAGATAAAATTGGTTATAATAAGGATAAATTGTTGCAGAGAGGTTCCTCATCAATCAGAGTTGTACAGTTCAGATGCATCTAAACATTTTGACCTGGTTCCAACATTCAGAACTTATATAATTGAAGGCATCAAAATCCTTGTAAAAGAGATCATAAATTGTATTAACATTGTATAAAGCGCACTAATAAAAGGCGAAATATAATACACAAAGGGCATGCAGAAACAATAAATTACAGTTTCGGGGTAAGCACTCCTTTAATGAGCAACCCTAAGTGAGGGTTTGAATTTTATCAGTAAGGGTTACAATTTGATATCAGGAAATCCCATCTAACTACACATCATGCCTTAACCATTACAATTACTACAATAATTAAATCCATGAAAAGAATTTAAACAAATACAAATGCAAATTTAATCATGAGTACTATAACCGAGGCGAAGAATCTGACGTCGATATTCCACGCTTGCACTCCCTCCTATCTCTTGATTGCTAACCGTGAAGACCTCACTAGTACCTCTCAGCCAACTCTAGGGTTACTTTTCTTCCCCCTTAGCCCCCCGAGCTGCAAAGAGGCCACACGCACAATCAGAGAAAAGTCTAGCTCCCAACCCACCTCGCAAGGTCGAGCTACCACTCCATATCGAGTTGGGCATCCCGGCTCCGACAAGTAAAATCAATAAAGAAAAATATCGACAGTGTAACCTTACACCTACCAATCGTAATCCATACTCCTCCTTCGCCATCCTTTTTATAGAGTTTTCTTAGTGATTAGTTTCCCAAACCTTCATTAGATTCTTTTTATTAAATTTAATTAGGATAAACCTCCCCCGTACACATGTCACCCGATCTCTTAGTTGCACCAAAAAATCAATTTATTAATTATTTAAATTTGCTTATTTCCCTCACCCACCTAAAAGCATTCATAAAAATGCTCCTTCTTGTCCCTTTATTCCCTTACATTTATTAAATGACTGACGTCTTTCTTAAAACCTAGTTGAGTTTAATTACTAAAATTTTACTTTAATTACTAATGTTTGAATTTTATTTACCCCCCTTCTTGTTACATGTTCATTTAGTTTTGTTTTGTTCACATGTTCTACTTAGACCTAGTTTTTAAATTCACTAGGCTTGGCAACAATTATTAAGGAAAAAACTAGTTATTAAACTTTACTCATACCAACATTCATTTTAAGGCCAACCTGGTCCCAAGGATGCATAATTTTCTAGGTACTAGGTTTATTAACTTACCAGAGTTAAAATCGTGATGTGTCCTTCAAGATGCACTACGTGCTCCAAGGGTGCCACTCACTTGCATTATTGTTTTAATTGCACGACACGTTCTTCAATATGCACTACGTGCTCCAAGGGTGCCACTCGCCTTTTGACTGATTTTGGTAGACATCAAATCGCTGGAGTGAATACTCCGTTAGGTGACCTTGGGGAGACTAAGGGCCTCTAAGGAATAATAACCATGCCTTATTGCGTGCCCCTTAGAATCATCGTGAGCGACTGTCACAGTCTGCCCTCTAGGTATCGTGGATCTTTCTAACTAGGTAATCGTTAGCCTACAACTCGAGCCACGATGAGAGTGCCAGTAGGTTGTGGAAATATTGCTACCACACCTCTCCCTCAATATCTCTGGTTGTCCTGCGTGGCCCCTTTACTCCTAATGTGAGTCTGGTTAGCAAGCTATCGTCAACCTGCATCCATCAACAAAATGTGTTAGCGATAACAATCGGCATCATAATATCTAGTCATATGTCACATATGTAATATAAAAAACATTCACACCATAACAATCCACTCCCTGACTCGATTCAGAGTCCAAGGAGATTCATCAATGCCATCGACATCCTCAAACATCCAAAGTCCTGCACACTCAGAAAAACCAGTCAATAGCACCTATTGATATAAATATAACAAGATAACATATCATCAGATCCTCAACATCTCATAATCATAATTGAGACAATCAATCATATAATGAACTGGATCACTTGCACGCAAGTGTCCTCAAAGAATAATTCCATTCAGGTGTGCTCAAGAGCGGGATGTTACACATAAAAGGTAGATACAAAAACAAAATATGCACAACCAAGATTAAAGAGAATAACATATATGCATCGATATTCCTTCAGATCTAGTTGGCACTTTATACACAAAAGTCTAAGTGATTTGAACTTATACAAGTAATCTTCAACGCAAGGAAAGTCATTTGGACTTAAATTCATTAACTGATTTTCCAACTGGTGAACGCGAATAATATTGTGTTTACTAAACATAGCTTCAATATTTTCCCAAGATTTATCTGGGACCTCAATTCCTTGAAGGCGAAACCTTAAATCAAGAGAGATGGAGATGTCGATTAGTCCACTTGCTTCATCATTCATATTAAACCATTTGGTATACTTGTCATCATTAGTGGGTTCTTGTTCTTTTTTCAAGGTAATTCGGTACAATCATTTACTTCTTAATACATCCTCCATATGGGATTTCCATGAGAAGTAGTTGGTACTAGTAAACAAAAGATCACTGGGATAATCCATATTTAATATGGATAGAATATGGATTTAAAATATGAAACTGATGATCTGGATGGAATGCTCTTGAAAAAATAGGGTGTTTAAAAAAATGATACTAAAAATGGACTTCAGATTTGAAAGTTATGCCCTTTTGAAAAAAGGCATAAATGGTAACCAAAGAGCCACATGGAAAGTAGAATTTGGTCCATGTGGTGATACCCCTCTTTCTAATAACCTCACTTTTACAAAAAAGTCTCTAATGAAGTGACCCACTTTTATAGAATAAGTGGGGATCACTTTTACAAAGAAGTTACTTTATAAATGAAATTTGCATGCAAAATAAATAACTTGAAATAAAATATTAAAGCTACGTATAATGATTCACTTTTATAGTTTAGGAGAAATACACTTTACAATGGATTGATGAATTTTTTCAAAAAAAAGTAATAAAAAAGAGACTTGAACTCAATACCTCTTACTTAGTAAAGCAACTTGTAACCAAGTGAGCTAGTGAAAAACACATTATATTGTTAAGGAGGATTGGGGTTGTTGTTGTTGTTGTTATGGAAGACAACCTTGGAGAGCATGCTCAAAAAATATTTTCATACAAAAAAAATGGCTTCTCGGTGACAATGAGGGTTAGATATCGGTTATCTTACTCAAAAAATGCAATTTTTCCCTCTGTTTCTGATTTACCGAGATCGTACAGAGTGCATGAAAAAGAGCATACGCAGACAGAAAAACCCTTTCCGCTCATTTTTTTATTTTCTGAAATCACACATAGTACATGGAAAAAACATACATAGATAGAAAAGAGTAGCAACTTGGAAATAAAAAATAGAAAATTGAAATAAAACCGAAATAATATCTTTGTAAAAATTTAAAAGGGCATATTCAGGATTTATACTTTTGGATCTGATTGAAATGGTTGTATCTTAGGAAAACATAAACCTTTTCGAGTGAAAAAAAGACATTCCTAACTGAAACGAGCACTCTGGACATACTGAAATAATCCTCTTAGCCAAAAATTGTACAAAAATGGTAGAAACAAGAGATTGGGTAACATGCCTTCACGATCTCGATCACAACGAGAGCGGGTCTTTAAATGTGCTCTGATACCATGTTTGACAACACAAGTATTCCAAGAGAGGAAGAACACTTTCAGTAACCACTCACACAACTAGATCAAACATCAACACATCTTTGTTTTTACATGGAACCCATGTGAGGAAACGTCCACGACCTTAGCCAACACAACCACTTGGAGCAATTTACTAATGCAAAAGAAAATATTACAAAACTTTTCTCACAATCGATCATCGACAAATGACCTTCCATGCTCTTTAAATAGAGATCTTGGACCAATTGAGTGTTAATGCATGGATCAATGTAGTCGTTAAGATCTAAGAGAATATGAACTGCCAGATCATTATATGTCAAGAACATATCATGAACATTAGATTACCTAACTACAAATGCATATTAATGCATACTAAAGAAACACACTTTTACCTAATGACACATTAGACCAAGTTGATTTTAACTAACTCCTAAGTGTCTAAATATCCTAACATTATTATCATCATCATAATAATTAATTTTACATATTATTATAAAATAAATATATATTTTTTTGTTTGCGGGACTAGCCTATGGCTGAGAAACCACGAACCAAGGGAATATAAGCTGTCAAAATCACCCAGGGATCGCACCCGGCCTAGGCCACACCAACCCTTAGCTGGTTTCATTTTTAGATGCCTCCTCCCAACGAGTTTGGAACCTGGGTCACCATGCAGAACAAGGCCCATCAAAACTAATTGCACTAATGTGATTTGACTATTATAAAATAAATATAAATTTTAAATTAAAACCTTTCCAGGTCATCTTATTAATCATGTCATTTCACATGTTTCATTAACTAAAATATTTTATCTATTTGCCTTATTTTTCTTCAAACATTAATTTTTTTTATTGTTAGTCCAACCTCCATAAGATTGTTGTTATCATTTTTCAATTAATTTGATCGGTAACAAAAATTTTAGACAATAGGGAATGCTTTTTAATGTTTCAATATGACATTTAATTTAAATCTTAATTTATAACTATTTATTTTAAATTATGATTGGTTATAAAATTTTATGATTACCTAAAATATACGTTACTTATATGTTTTAAATATTAAAAACATCGTAGCCTGCCACATGGGCGATGTTCATGGCAGTGTGCAATTAACATTTTAATGTCAGGTTTACAGAATGAACTTGATCAAAGGTTTGAGGCTTTGTTTTGGTTTTTTGGCATTTTCATTGAGATCATCACGAGAGATATCCATGAAGGAAACCCTTTGTTGTATTAGTTGGTTTCTTCTTCAAGTTGTGTTTTTTCCTCTTGTTGCTTGGGGTTTACAATGTTTTTTTTGCTTTGTTCTTTTTCTCCATTTTTCGTATTTGTGTTGCAAGGTGTGAAGTGACGACATGGGCATGGAAATGGAAGAAAAATAATGACTCCCAACATGGTGACAATTATAAAAAGATGTTTATTTTTATATATTTTTCTTTCTTCTTTTCTCAGGGTTTGTCTCAATAAGAGTTTAATGAGGGTTATGTGTTGTACTTCTTGCTTGCAAACATAATTAATGAACATAGAAAATAAAATGATAACACAAAAAACATGAGAGATGAATAGGGGGAAATGATAGCCTTTATTGCTCAACCAAACAATGGAGAAATGGTTTACATGTCTCATGAAACACTTCATGGGATTCTACAATAAAACAGGAAAAATCTCAAGCGTTTCTAGGCATACGAAAATCCAAACGCTTGAGAAACCTCCAACCAAAACAAATCTGATTGAAAGGTGTGTGTGTGTGTTGTCACCACCCAACAATATATACCTTGAAAACAATTTTTCTTGATATCTTTCCCAACAAATCAATCATCACCTTTCATGCAAGCCAAGAGAATCCAAACTCGACTACAACTTCTCTAACTGTATTGGTTACATGAACATGTGATCCGAAAAATTCTTAGATGTTGATAATTTTAAATCAAATAAAATGGTCACATCTAAGGAATTTCTAACGATCGGTTATCAGCTTCTAAGGATTATATGGTTGTCGGTTATATGTTGTAGCAAGTTTCTAAGGTTGTCGATTATATGTTGTAGCATGTGACCATTACAAAGGGGTTGAGGGATAGGCCCTCGACCCTTTTCTCTTCCAAAGACAAATTATACAAACTTTAAATATATATGAATTCATATATGGTTAAGATTAATTGGCATGGTGCATTGACAACGAAGGTTCGGTAAGGTCTTTGGGAGGTTATAGAGGTTGCGGGCTTGACCCCTGTCAACTCCATATCTTTTATATAACTCTATATAATATAGGACAATGAGGGGTCTCCACGTGGTGGCCTCTCATTGGCTCATCCTTGCCACTTGTCATCATAGGAGTGGACCACTTGTGCACCCCTTGTCAACCTGCGATTGAACCACCTGGAGGTATGATCTACCTAGTCAGCTGCCAATAACCATGTGCCACGTCACTTTTTCAGTGCCACATTTCACCCTGCTAACGTCACCCTATACCATGCTGATGTCATCATTTGACCTTTGAATTTTTTCCCATGTACTTGAACTTTGACCACTCATAATGTTTTCATACGAACTCCATTTGAGACGAAATTTGCACTGTTGGAAAGCTATCTCCGAGCTCTACACATTCATGGAATTTTCATGAATATTTGAAGAATATGAATTTTTATAATTTCTAAACCATTATGGACCTCTGTGGATGTTTTATATCTTTATGGACCTCTGTGAGAATTCTCAGATCCTCCTAGATCATTCCTCCCCATTGGAAGAATTTTGTACCACCAAAAGTTTTGATTACTCAACAAATAAGTGAGGGTAGAGTTCCCTCACCCTTTCGATCTCTCTACATTTGGATTTACTTGGTTTTACCCCTTTAAGACCAACTCGAAGATATTCCACATCACTTCGCTATGAAGTTCTGATATTTCTGTCGAGAATGATATATTCCTGTAGCTCGTCTAAATATTCTGGAGAAAAATAATCAACTGCTTGAACTTGAATACTTTCATCTTCATCCATAATCATAGGAGGCTCATAAAGCTTCAAATGATCAACATTTACTACTATATACATTTGCATGTAGGTTGGTATATCTAAACGAAAGGCATTAGTACCAATTTTCTCCAAGATCTTGAATGGACCATATCTTATTGGCCTTAGCTTTTTACCTTCGCCTTTCATTCTATATTTGTTGATATGTAACCATACTTGATCACCGAATTCAAACTAATGATCTACCCAATGTTTATCGTGCCTTGCCTTATAGTTGGCTTGGCTCTTTTCCAATTGTTCCTGTACTGATTGATGCACCTGTCAAATTTTTTGAATGAACCTTTTAGCTTTATCTGCATCATCTTGTCCATATTCTTTACCTACTTCTTCAAAGGAAAATTCCATAAGTGATTTAGGAAAGTACCCAAAATGCACTTCAAAATGATTTTTCTAAGTAGATGAATGCATGGCATGATTATAGGCATGTTGGATATAAGGTAATTGATCATCCCATAATTTATGATGCTAATTGCAGTGTCCTTGAAGTAGATGTACCATTTTTTTGTTCACCACCTCTGTCTGTCCATTTGTCTATAGATGAAAATTCTTGCTCTTGTTCAACTAATTAGTGTTCATTTGCTCCCATAAATGAGACCAAAATTTTTCCAAAAAGCGAGAGCCTCGATCTAATATTATAGATGTAGGAAGTCCAAAATGAACCCATACATTAGCGAAGAACATATGTGTTGTCTGTTAAGTTGTGACCTATTTCTTGCATGGAATTAGAATACACATCTCGTTGAATCTATCCACCATGAAATAGATAATCATGACCTATCCTGGACATTGACAGACCCCCTAAAAAGTCTATGGAGACACTTCCACATGGATGTGAAGGTACCAAAAGTGGTGTATATAACTATAGCTTTCAATTTCTAGGCATACTTGTGGCACACATGACACACCCTTTTATATAATTGGAAATTGTTTTGTTCATCCAAGGCCAACAATAATACCTCTACAATTGTGCAATTGTCTTGCCAACCCCGAAATGACCAGAGATGAGAGATGTATGAGCTTCTCTAATTATATTTAATCTTTCATCTCTTGGTATAAATAATTTTCCAAGATGATATAACAAACTGTCATGCATATAATAATCTGACTGCTGAATGTCGTGAGTTAATGCATCATATACTTCTTTACAATCATCATGCTTATCATATTGTTCTGCATAACTTTCATGTGCTAAAGGATTATACCTGAGTATTGTAGATGCATTAATTATGAGTCTTGATAACAAATATACAACGTTGTTATGAATACCCTTGTTATACTTGATTACCAGATGAAATTGTTGTAGAAAACCCATCCACCTGAAGTGTCATGACTATTGTAGCTTGGTCTATGAAAACAAATACTGTAATGGTTGATGATCTGTATGAATGATTGTCTCCTTTCCCATTAATTAATGATTCCATTTATTTACACTTTGTACCAACGCATACAATTCCTTATCATATGTTGGATAGTTAATCACAGCTTTAGTGAAAGTCTTAGAATGATAACATATAGGTTTACCTTGTTGCATCAAGACTGCACCTATGGCATATTCACTTGCATCAGTTTGAATCTTAAATGGTTGTTGTAGATCTGGTAATTCCAAAACAGGTGCGATGCTTATATTTTCCTTCAATGTCTTGAAGGCTTTCTGTTGCTTCCCTCCCCATTGAAATATCCATTTAACACTTGTTAATGCATCTAGAGGCACTGTTGTGTATGAAAAAATAATAATTAATTTCCTCTAGTACTATACTTCTCCTAAGAAGCTCCTGACTTCGATGATGGTAGTTGGCTTGGGACATTTCATAATGACTTCTACCTTTGCGAGATCTATCTTTAACTGACCAATCCCTACAATGTAACCCAAATATACCAAAGAAGTTTTTCCAAATTCACATTTAGATAACTTGATATACAACTTCTCCTTCTTCAAGAGTTCAAAGAATGTCTTGAAATGATTTATATGATCTTCTCATCTTTGACTAAAGATTAATATGTCGTCTAAATAGACAATAACAAAATCATCTATGTAGGGTCGGAACACATCATTCATCACTCTCATAAATGTTGTCGGTGCATTACATAACCCAAATGGAATAACCAACCATTTGAACAAGCCTTTATTGGTCTTGAAAGAAGTCTTCCATATGTCACCTTCTGCAATTATGATCTGATGGTAACCACTTCTCAATTCCAACTTAGTGAAATACACAACATTCTTTAACTTATTTAATATAGCATCTATTCTAGGAAGAGGATAATTGTTCTTTACCATAATCTTATTTAGGGCTCGAAAATCAATACACATCCTCCACGTGCCATATTTCTTCAGAACTAATAAAATAGGAGAACCAGAAGGAGAGGAACTTGGTATGATGATTTCTCTATCGAACAACTCTTGAAATTACTTCTTGATTTCTACATTCTCGATCACGGATGACCTGTACATTCCAATGTTTGGAAGAGGAGCATCTTGCTAAAAATATATTTCTGTTCAACCTCACTTTTAAGAGGAAACCTTGTGAGTTCCTGAAACGAATCATCATAATTAGATATGATGTTGATAAAATCTTGTTTATGATTTGGATCACAACCTAATAAAGCATATGTTATATCCTCTTCTTTATGTTTCACTATCATGAGAACACAAGTTTTACTTGCGCTCAAGAGTCTCTTCATTTTCCCTATGCTCACTTAAGAAACATTAGTTTTGATGCGATGAGATTTGACAATATATTCAACCCCATCCGTGAAAAGATGATATTTATTCTCTTCTTGATAGAACACAACCTTCGTGTCAAATAGATATGGACTACCCAAGACAATGACGAAAATTTCAAGAGGCACAACATCTAATTTGACCTCATCAAAGAACTTAGCTGTAATTGCAAACATGATCTTACACTGTTTTGTTATCTTCAATTTATCATCGATACACACCCAACCTAATGGATATGGATTTTTGTGAGGTGTCATATTCAATCCTAGCTTCTTAACAATTGCTTCAGATATTAGGCTAACTTGAGATCCAATGTCAAATAAAGTATCTACCTTAGTATGATTGAATATAACTCTGACATGAAAAATATCGCTCATTTTCTTCTGATTAATATCACTTTCCATCTTGGCAGATTGAACTGAAGAATTTGAATGGATAAATGATATATATTTGCTTCCTATGGCCATGAACTTAGATTCATCTCCGAAACTAACCCTAAATCCTAATGCACCATTCTTCTGCTTCCCTTTATCCTTGAATTTCTTTGGTTGTAATTATGGATGCAGCTTCCAACACTGTGATTCCTCATGTCTCTTTTTCTTACAGTGGGAACATGTTGGTCTTCCTTCATCTTGCTTCACTGTGGATGATTTCTTAGTCTTCCATTTTCCTTTCAGTTTCTTCTCGAACTTGAATGGATTCTTATATTCGCTCTAATTCTTACCCTTACTAGCCTCAATATGTGTAGCTTGTACTGACACCTTATCAATGTTAGTAGGGATAAACATTAGAATAGTGTGACGAAGATATGAGTGCATGCCACCAATATATTTTAGAAGAGTTTTGTGAGTATACAAAAAAAATCCTAGGGATAATGCCTTCTTTTTGAATTCTTGTGTAGATGCCTAAACATTTTGTCCTTTACCCTATCTTAGATGTTGCCACTTGATCATTGTTGTCTGCATATGTACCAGTGGATAGAATCGTTTCATTATAGCCTTAGTAAAATTATCCCATGAATAAATTAATTTACCTTTTTGAAAAATATCAACTTGCATATTACTCTCCCACTATATTAAGGTAGTGCCAATTAATCTAAGAGTAGCTAACTGTATCTTTGCATCCTCATCCATAATCCTTTGAACTCTGCAATATACCTCTATTCGCTTGATCCAATTGTCCAAATTTTCAGCATTCAATTCTCCATCATAGGTCGGAAAATCAAACTTAACATCCAATTTTAGTAATGAAAAATTATTCTTAGACTTCTTATAGGACTTCTTTCAATGAGAAGAATGTTTAATTTCTTCAGAAGAAATCGATGATGACGATGAGGAAGGGGAAGGGGGATTTGAAGGTCCACTTCCTTCACCTCCTCCTCCTTGTATCGAATATTCTCCACTTGTAGGATTTTGAATTCTTCGTTCTAACCCATCTATTGTTTCTTTTAGTGATTGAAGCATAGCTCTAATATCTTCATGACTCATGGGCTGATATTCTTCTTCTCCTTTTTCAGAAGCCATCTTACGTCATCGAAATATCTTTCCAATTTCAGACTTATAACTTGCAAGTTTTCCTTTACCAAGTTTGATTTTGACTCTTGTAAGCATCCACTTGCAAAATACTTGTCAAAAATCGCTCTGATACAAACTTGATCCCAAAAGTCCTTAGATGTTGATAATTTTAAATGCACACAAACATCTACTTGATCTTTGAAATAAAATGATCGCTTGATTGTTTTTCAAATTACCTGCGAAGAACTTATCTAACCAAATCCACTTTAATGATAAATGACTTGCAAATAATTGAACCTGAAATGAACAACAATAATATAATCACATACATAAGTTGGAAAAATAGAGTTCACCCAATTTGGGCTACCTCTCCGGGTCCACTTCCAATAGAGACCTTTTTTTATTATTGCTCAAATGCTTGCGTTTTACAATGAACTTTTTACATGTTGTTCAAATGCAGAAATGAAGTGCATTGTTGGATTCCTAGGGAAAAATCATGCAAAATTGATATACAATTATCGAAATTCCGTGAAGGTAACATTTGGAACTCTTTATGGTGTAGCCTCAAATGCCTTGTTCCCTCGGCATGCATCATGAGACTAAAATATGCATAAAAATGTGTGTGTTTACAACCTCGTGTCACACAACATTAAATAGGGCGCACCCCTTAACCAAATATCAAAATTCGTGGAAAGCATTATTTGGTTTGTTTTAACAAACCATATATATGGCTTATTGGTTAAAAACCGTGGCATGTAAAGTGAAGGTCGAGGGTTTTATTCCCCGTGACCCTTGGGATATTCCATAGTTTGTTTTTCATATGGTTATAACCATATAACATATGGTTATGTAACATACTCCATGGGAATATGTTGTTAACACCGTTTGACATATGGTTTAAGTCTTATGTTATAAATAACATATGTTTATAACCGTTGAACTCCCCCCCCTTCCCCTTCCCCCCCTTCCCCACAAGTTTCTAAGTCTGCCGGTTATATGTTGTAGCATGTGACCAATACAAAGGGGTCGAGGGCTAGGCCCTCAACCCTTTTCTCCACCAAATACAAACTATACAAACTTTAAATATATATGAATTCATATATGGTTAAGATTCATTGGCATGGTTCATTGGAAACGAAGGTTTGGTAAGGTCTTTGTGAGGTTATGGAGGTCGCAGGTTTGACCCTCATCGAATCCATAACTTTTACATAACTCTAGCCAATATAGGCCAATGAGGATTCAACACATGGCGACCTCTCATTGGCTCATCCTTGCCACTTTTCATCATAGGAGTGGACCACTTGTGTGACACTTGTTGACCTATGATTAACCCACTTGGGGGTACGATCTGCCCAGTCAGCTACCAAAAACCATGTACCATGTCACCTGTATAGTGCCACATGCCATGCTGTTGATGTCATCATTTGAACTTTGACTTTTTCCCCATGTACTTGAACTTTGACCTGTCAAAAATTTTGCATATGAACTTCGTTTGAGGTTAAATTTGCACCATAGGAAATTTATCGCCGAGCTCTATGAATTGATGGAATTTTTGATAAGATTTGAAGCATTTTAATTTTGATCATTTCTAAACCATTTTGGACTTCTGTGGATGTTTCAGATCTTTCTGGACATCTATGAGCATTCTCAGAGCCTACTGGATCAACATGTTTACACAATTTGCTCTAGTATGGACCACTCCACCTCCATCAGTAACCTATCTTAGAAAATGATGCCTTGTCTCATTTTGATACACTGGATAGTTAGCCAAATGCACAACACTTTGACTACCATAGAACACCATATCTTGTAATTGTCTAAACTTACCAAATAGATCCTTACATTCATGTGAGACATAATCTGAGGTAGATCTTTTCTTTTCCAAATCTACAGAATCAACACAACCACAGACTAAATCAATGCAACCATTGTAGATGATGTCCGTACTTTTAAGATACCAAAACACCCATTTCCATGCTCTTTACCTGGTTTTTCCATGTGTCCACTGACAACACCAACTACATGTGGAATATTTAAACATTCTATCGTAAACATAAACCTTCTTACTATATTAACATGTGGTGCACAAGACATATAATCCTTTTATTACTTACTACCAGGACATAAACTTGAAGAAATCTTACAATGGAAAGCTAAAGGGATATTTACCGGTTTCACAATGTTCATACTGAATCTCATCAATATCTTCTCCATAGAATTGTGACAACCATAAATTACCATTTTTCCTGTCTCTATGTACTTCTATGCCCAATATTTGTTTTGCTACTCCTAGATCCTTCATTTGAAACATCCTGGCGAACTAAGCCGTTAACATGTTGATCTCAACAATGATTTTCTTGCAACACCAAGATAATGAATATGCCATAGAAAATTTTGAAGTAAACACAATGATCATAATCACTTCTAGTAACATTTTGGCTCACCATGAAGGAATAAAACATCTTGTACCATTACCTAAGTATCTTTAGGGCATACAATGATTCCCTGATTTTTCAAACAAATCTCCCTTGGCGAACTTGAACAACTTTTGGTTGTTCCATGCACATATCTCTACTAATGATGATTTTGTGGGAAATAGGATCCCACTATCTACATCCCTTAATTCCATCACCATAACCAACAAAGATATTAAAGTTTGTTCTTTTGATTGAATCTGACCAAGCCATCCAAGTGAGCCTTCACCCCTCACCTCCAAGATAATTTCAATGGAGTATCCTAAGCCCATTTAAAGGCTTCATTACATGCAATCCATGGGATATAAAACCATAGGATACCAAAAAATCATGTGTGTGAAACCACGACTGTTGACCTAAAATCCCCCCCTTGACTTCACTTGGGGTTTCCCATGACCAAATCTGGCCAAACCTCCCTTAAAGTCAAGGTATCCAGGAATACTGCATGCTCCCCCTATCACCTAGGTCTACGTCTATACTTTACCGATAAAATTTCAAACCTGAGTTATGCATGCCTAACCAGGTCTTGTAGTCGTATGTCCATTTACATATAATTAAATAAAAATTGGTATAATTATTTTATATTCTTATAAGTGTTGTACCACCAATCTCATTTACCGGTACCACTTTCAAAGTTTCTTAGACTTTATATAAAGTTGATGCAGTACAATTATTATTCTCTCTTCTTTTTTATTTTTTAAAATATGTGCTTTATTCACATTAAACAATATTTCACGTCACCAGTATAATAATTGACTTATGGAATTTTATTTTGTGTTGTGTGGATTCTCTCATTAAACAATTTATGGAGTGGGGCACTCGTTTCACACTATTTTGGTGATGGTCCAATACCCGCGCGTCAATTTCAATCTGTCAACTAATAAAACATTATTTTAATTTGAACAGTTCACTGGGTGTGATAAATCTCCTATTGTTGGCGCCCAACTTCCAACTTCCATCACCACGCTGCCTTTCAATTTCATGAAACACAATCACAACACCGGTAGGGTGGTGGGATGAATAAATGAATCAAGACGATTCCATAAACTCTTACAATAATTTAATTTAAGTGATCTACTATGTATTTTACAAAGCAGTATTGAAGAGATTGTCACATTATGTATTTTCCACTATATGTTGTTTCATTTGACTTTACCATTATATATATATATATATATATATATATATATATATATATATATATATAAGATTTCAGAGAGATTTTTTGTATAAAGTAGCAATGTGATCCAATATATATTATATTATAATTCAATTTTCATGAATTATGAATATAATTTATATTTTGAGAATTGAAATATATCTAGAAAATAAAAATGACATTTCATTTACAAATTGTCATCAATAATGTTTCATGTTTTTCAACAACCACAATTTTTTTATAAAAATCTAGCTAATATTAAAATTGAATATTAAAATCTCATTAATCTTCCCTTTATCTATTAGTTTTGATAAAAACCTCACCAATCTCAAAATTGAATATCAAAATAACATTAGTTTACATAATTATAATTATAATAATTATTTCTAAAATTATATCTCAAAACCT
>JZKD02S1761574.1:480435-492039 GCA_000966675.3 Picea glauca | reverse complement strand
TTGGTGCTTCCAATGAATGTAATTCTTCAAGACATATAAGAAAAAGCATTCTGTGGTTTTTTCCCGATTTGGGTTTCCACGTAAAACATTGGTGTACTGTGTATGTGTATGATTGCTCATTTGTTCATTGCTTATTTACTCTGCAGTTATTGGATAATAATGCTTCATTGATGTAGCACTTGGATTATATGGTTAAAAGGGACTAAATTGCTCTATTACTGATTCACTCCCCCCTCTCAGTAATCCAATAGTTATAGCGACTTTACTGACAACGATCCTGTACATATTATACAACGAACCTATACATTCGCTATACAATGAATCTACATCTATCTATTACACAGTGAATATATATATTACACAACAATATATATCCATATATTACACAACGAATGTATATATTACACAACGATATATATTTACACAGTGAATTTAATATTTAAATGACAACACCATCATTATTTAACTCTGTGATTCGTATAATTAAATGACATCATTATCATTTATTTACTCTGTGATTTCATATATTTAAATGACAGTATTATCATTTCTTTACTCTCCGATTTCATATATTTAACTCGGCGATATAATACATTTAATAGACAACAATAAATGCTAGACAACCAATAATAATAGATAACAATATATCTGTTAGACATCGATATCAATGTTATACTGCCACCTATTAATAGATAGAGATTTTATAGTTAGACTTCATTATCATTGTTAGACATAGATTTATTGATAGACAACAATATGGATATGCCAATTATCTTGATCTAAGGCATGTATGCTTGCAATAAAATTTGTTGCGCCAAGAATTTAATGTGATGTATAATGGTTACAGTAGTCAGATTTCCCTTGCGTATTGTCAATTTTTTTCTTGTGTGCATGGGTATAGTCTTCATGTATTTGACAGATGATTTAATCTCCTAGCGTGAGAGGTTTAGCTTGGGTTAAAGTTCTAGATATGTTATGTTGCGCCATGGTTATTGTCACGCCTATCGCCTTGTGACAACATAATTCCTAATGAGGGGATCATTGTGCGCCCTGATGGATAAATGCGAATGATAACCTGGTCAGAGTCTTGGCTTCCTGATGTGGTCATTTGTTCATTGTATTTGATGTTGGTACTTGGTTTTGTAACGCATCAATGCATTTGGTTTTGCACATCATAGATTTTTTCTAGTTATTGGTTGTCAATTCATTGTGTCGGGTGGGTATTCATTTTTATCTGTCTATTGATTATCGCATGTTTTTTAAAGTTTCATGATGCACTAGTATGTTGAGTCGTTGTTGTATGGTTCCTGATCTACGTGTGTTATGTTCGTCGTCAAGTTGTGTTGTTTAACTATTGTCGTCGATTTCCTTCCTTCTTAAATAAAACAACAAAAAAAAAAAATTCGATTTTGCATCACGTTGCATGTAGTCGTAACAATGGGTTTGTTACATATGGTATCAAAGCCGGTTCGACCCGAGAATTGGAATCACTACGGATTTTGTTGATTTGATTTTTTATTATGAGTTTTATAATTAAATTGATTTGTATTCATATAGGTAATCATGGTTAGAGGATGCCATAGAGGTAGACGACGAGATGCTAGGGGAGGAGGCACGACGCCCACAGTAGCATCCATGCCTAAGGGGTCTAACCCCTAGGGAGACAAATAGGTTGTCGGGAAGGAACATATAGATGTGGGTGATGTGGTTGGGCTGATGAGGTCTTTTCAACGGATGCCTTAGGCATTGATCGGCCGTTTGGATAGAGATGAGGCCAAGGCATCAACACCCCTTGAGGGTCCACCATGCACTCTAGTCAGTACTGGTATCATTCACCGCGAACTCGGGAAGGTAAAATTTCATGAGTTATTTGGTGCCTCGGACGGCGCAGCCACCGAGGAATGGTTGGATAATATGGCGATGTTCTTTTCACTTTGCGAATATGCCTCCAACATGAAGGTTCACATGGTGGTCTTTCAACTGAAGGAGAGGACTCTTCTATGGTGGAAGGCGCTCATGCCACAATTGAACATGGTTGTCGAAGATGTGTCATGGGAACTATTCAAGGAATGGTTCCGAGAGAGGTATCTATCGGAGGAATTCATTGAGCGTCAACTCAATGAATTCAACACCATGTGATAAGGCAGTCGTATGGTTCCCGAGTACGAGGCCCATATGCTCCGCACCTGAATACTAAGAAATTTAAGGTCAACAGGTTCTTGTTTGGCCTTAATGTCAATATTCATGCAAAGGTTAGGATTTTGATGCCTCAGACCTTGCATGATGTTGTTCAGAAGGCCCTCATAGTAGAGGAGGATATTATCAGTGGGGTTTAAAGAAGGACTCCAACGAGACCAGTAGGGAAGGTGTCATCTGGTGCACAACAACATCAGACACCAGCTAGACTTACGCCAGGATATCGTGGCTTCTAGAGAGGATCCACATTCACTACACCTCGATGACCAACACTGCAGTAGCAGACTCCTTACCGAGGACAACATCATCAACAACAACGCCGATCGCAGGAACAACAATTTAGGCCTATTCAACATAATGGAACAGGATTCCAGGTTGGTGGGATGTCAACTTCTACTTTAGCTACCAGGAGTACTGGACCGAATAAAGGGTGTTGGATATGTGGGGATCCACATTACCAATGCGACTGCCTAGTGGAGAGGACTAGACCTTCTAGATCAGCCGAACCCACTACCGTGAGAGATTTGAGCAAGGCCCATCAGATTCATGCAACGGTGAATAACCGCCAGGAAGAGAACCATTCGACTGTGCTCGAGACATCAGGCACCGTCATTGACCAGACCCTTAACATTTTGATAGATCTAGGTGCTACAGAGAATTTCATTTCTAGGGCAGCGTTAAAAAGAATTAAGGTAAAGGTAGTTGAACATGATGTGTTTAGCTTTGTAGAAATGGCTTCAGGAGCCAAATCGAAGGTTGGAGAGAAGGTTACGGGATGTAGCCTTAACCTGAGAGAGTTTGTCACTAGGTCCAACCTGTAAGTCATGATCTTAGGATCTTATGACATCATGATCAGTATGGACTGGTTGGAATCGCATGAGGCGATACTCAACTATAAGATGAAACAATTAAGCTTAGTCGATGATGAGGGATAGAGACGCGTTATTGTAGGTTAGAACCAGGGAGTTTCCTTAAGGTTCATCTCTTCCTTGTAGCTACAAAAGAGAATGCACAAGGGATGTAAGCTTTATACGATCCCTGCCTTAAATGATAAGGGAGTAGCGGAAGGTCTAGAACACCTTCCAGTGATGAGAGAGTTTGCGGACGTCTTCCCGAAGGAGTTACCTGGGATGTCACCAGAGAGGGAATTGGAATTTACCATCGACCTAAAAACAAGAATTGAACCGATAGCAAGAACGCCTTATCGGATGTTGACCCTGGAGTTATAGGAGTTGAGAATGCAACTGAAGAAGTTGTTGGACCTAGGACTTATACATCCAAGTGTGTCACCATGTGGTGCACCTGTTATATTCATATGAAAGAAGGATGGGTTGTGGAGACTTTGCATTGACTATCGTCAATTGAACAAGGCAACGATCAAGAATCAATATCTATTGTCAAGGATTGATGATCTGTTTGATCAGATGAAGGGTGCGACAGTGTTTTCAAAGATCGACTTGAGATCAGGGTATCATTAGTTACAGATCAAGGAGGATGACATCCCTAAGACCTCCTTTAAGATGAGGTTTGGACATTATGAGTTTATTGTCTTACCTTTTGGACTGACAAACACACATGGGGTATCTATGAGTTTGATGAACGGGGTGTTTCGTGAATACTTGGAAAAAATTGTCCAAGTATTCATTGATGATATTTTGACTTACTCTCGGACATTGGAATAGCATGACGAGCACTTATGCATGGTACTACAGTGTCGGCGAGAGAACAAATTGTATGGGAAATTTTCTAAATGCTCATTTTATCAATCGAAGATTCACTACTTGGGGCATGTCATCTACGATGAAGGTATCACTGTGGATCCAACAAAGGTCGAGGCTATTATGGAATGACTTGCACCGATGAATGTCCCCGAAGTGTGTATCTTCATGGGTTTAGCAGGATACTTTTGATGGTTCATTGATGGTTTTTTGAAGATAGCAAATCCAATTTCAGAATTGCAAAAGAAGAACAAGAAGTTTGTTTGGACCAAGAAATGTGCAGAAGCATTTCAGAGGCTCAAGGAGTTGTTGATGACAACACCAATACTAAAGGTTCCTGATGTAAACGCAAACTTCTTGGTATGCACTGACGCATCCAAGGAAGGCTTAGGCGGACTCTTGATGCAAGATGGTTGAGTGATCTCTTACATCTTGATAAAGTTGAGACAAAATGAGGAGAACTATGCAATGCACAATTTCGAGTTGTTAGCCATTGTTTATGCCTTGAGAGTTTGGAGAAACTACCTTATTGGATGGAAATTCGAACTAAAAACGAACCAATGTGGACTATAACACATCTTTACGCAAAGTGACTTGAACGTGCGACAACGACGTTGGTCAGAATTGCTTAGCAAGTACGATTTTGAGATTACTTACATAAAAGGTATAGTGAACAGAGTAGCAGATGAGTTGAGTTAGAGACCACACATATTTTTGGTGATGTGTCTTTAGACGAATCTACGTGAAAATATTCTAACTTTACAGCGCAACGATGACTGGTACAAGGAGGCCAAGGATTTTATTGGACAGAACACAATGATGGTACCAAGATTTGAAGGATTTATGTTTGACGACAACAGATTATTGTTATTTAAAACTCTAATTTACATACCTCCCAACGACGGGTTGAGGAGTTTGATCCTAAACAAGGCTCATAGAGAAGTGTTTATGGCTCATCCTAGAGTCACAAGGATGAGGGAAGACCTTAAACCCTTATTCTTCTGGAAAGGAATGAAGGTAGACATAGTCAACTACATGGAAAGATGTCTAGAATGTCATTAGGTGAAGGCTGAACATAGACATCTGGTAGGATTACTTCAGCCACACACAATTCCAGAGTCAAAATGGGAGGTCATTTCGATGGATTTCATTGTTGGATTTCCATTTACGACAAGGAGACACGACTCAATTTTTGTGGTAGTCGACACTCTGACGAAGAGTGCTCATTTTATTCCTGTGCATACGACATATCAGGCACCTGACATAGCTAGAGTTTTCATCAGTGATATTGTGAGGCTGCATGGCATGTCTAAGAGGATTATATCTGATCGAGGATCAATGTTTACTGGATGATTTTGGACTAGTTTCCAAGAGGCCTTGGGAACCCAACTTAAATTTAGTACCGTGTATCACCTGGAGACCGATGGGCAGATGAAACGAACAAACCAAGTCTTGGAGGACATGTTGCATATGTACGTGATGGACCAACATAAGAGTTGGGAAGAATTCTTGCCATTGGTATAATTCATATATAACAACAGTTATCAAAGCACCATTAAGATGGCGCCTTTCAAGTTTCTTTACGGGAGACCTTGTCAGATGCCTCTGAGTTGGGATCGGCTTGAGGATAGGGTCTTGGTGGGACCATAAGTGATCCAATAAATGGAAGATCAAATGAAAACAATAATACAAAGGATCAAGGAAGCATAGGATCGAGAGAAGATTTATGTCGATGCACATCGTGTTGACCGTAGTTACGAAGTTAGTGATCGAGTCTTCTTGTAGGTGAAACCACATAAGAGTTCGATAAAGTTTGGAAGGGGTGCTAAAATCTCTCCTAGGTTCATGGGACCTTTCAAGATTGTGGAAAGGAAGGGGCCTGTGGCCTATTGACTATCCTTTCCTGATTCTTTGAGGCATATGCACGATGATTTTCACGTATCTATTATGAGACATTATATTAGTGATCCTACACACGTTATTGACATGCGTTCCTTGAAGGTATATGACGAGGGTGTGCTCACAACTGATCCAATCCGCATCTTGGACCATCACATTTGACAACTACATCATCGAACAATAGATCAGGTCAAGGTCCAATGGGAGAACTATAGTCCTCACTCGATGACTTGGGAGGACGCATATGATATGCGTCAACAATTTCCATTTTTGTTTGATAGATAGACTTATGATACTTTGATACACTTTATTTCAGAACCTATATACTGTGAAACTTCGGGACGAAGTTTAAACCAAGAGGGGGTGTACGAAACATCCCTCTCTTGTGTGCAATGAGAAAACTTATTCTTTGAGGACACTTTCTTGCAAGTGATCCAGATTATTATACTATTGACTGTTTGATTATGATTATGAGATATTGTGGATGTGATGATATGTTATTTTGTTGTATTTACATAGATAGGTGCTATTGACTGGATTCTCCTGAGTGTGTAGGAATTTGGACATTCAGGATGAAGAGGCATCGATGAAACCCCTCGGACTGCAGATCAAGTCAGGGAGTGGACTATTGGGGTTTGAATGTTTTTCATATGACATATGTGAATATGATTAGATGTTATGATGACTGATTATTATTGTTGACATGATTTGTTGATGGATGCAGGATGACGATAACTTGCCGACCAGACTCACATGTGGAGTAGAGGGGTCACGCAGGAAAACCAGAGACTTTGAGGGAGAGGTCTGGTAGTAGCCTTGCCACAGCCTACTAACACTCCCGTCATGGTTCAAACTATAGGTTAACGATTACCTAATTCGAGAAGACCCACTATTCCATGAGGGCAGACTATGACAATGGCTCACGATGATTCTGTGGGGTGTGCAATGAGGCAAGGGCCTTATTCCTTAGAGGCCCTTAGTCTCCCACAATATCACCTGGTAGAGTATTGACTCTAGGGGTTTGACGTCTGCCAAAGTCAGTCAAGAGGCGAGTGGTACCCTTAGAGAATGTAGTACGTCTTGAAGGGCATTTTGCCCAAGGAAAACAAAAAGAGGCGAGTGGCACCCTTGGAGCACGTAGTGCATCCTGACGGGCACATCACGATTTTAACTGATAAGTGAATAAACCTAATCGGCCTTAAAATGAACGATGTGATAAGTAAGGTTTAAAAACAATTTTTCCTAATAAAAATGTCACCCAACTTAGTGAAATTAAAACCTAGGTCTAAGTAGAACATGTGGTCAAAAAAAAATAATAATAAATAAACATGTAACAAGAAAGGGGGGGTAAGAAATTCAAACTTATTTATTAAGGTCAAAATTATAATGGAGGATTAATTTTTAGTTAAAAAGAAAAGAGGGTAAAGGGTTGTATTATCAACACTTGCTAAATTAATTTTTAATTAAAAGGGAAAAAGGGTAAAAGGGTTGTTTTATCTACACTTGCTAAATTGATTTTTCAGTTAAAAAGGAAAAAGGGGGGAACTTAAAAGAGATAGGAAACTTAAAGAAAAGGGGAAATGTAAGGAAAGATTTGAATGTCTAACTTAGTAAGGAATCTTGCCTTTAGAACTTTCTAATTATGAACTCAACTAGGAATTAAGTAAGACGTAAGTCATTTAAGAAGTGTAAGAGAATTTTGGGACACCGAGGAGTGTTTTTAGGAATGCTTTAGGTGGGTGAGGGAAATAAGAATATTTAATTAATTAATAAAATTGATTTTATGGTGCAACTAAGGGATCGGGTGACATGTGTATGGGACAACTTTTTCGAAATTAATTAAATGAAAAAGGAATTTAATGAGAATTTGGGAAAATAATTACTTGAAAACTTTATAAAAAGGATGGATAAGGAGGAGTAGGGATCTCATATTTTTGCATAAAGTTACGCTGCTGAAATTTTACCTTGACTGAACTTTCTTTTGTGGGAGTTGGGATACCCAGCTCGGGTAATGAGTGGTAGCTTGAAATTGTGAGGCAAGCTGGGTGCTAGCATTCTCTGATATTGTGTGCATGGCCCCTTTGTGGCTCGGGGGGCTCAGGGGGAAGAAGAGTACCCTTAGCGTTGGCCGAGAGGCACCAATGAGGTCACATCGGTTAGCAAGCAGGAGTTGGACAGAGTGCATGTAGGACAACGACTTCAGAGCATTCAAATTTCGCTATGCTACTCCAATTAAAGTTGTTACTTGCAATGGAATTTAAATTACACATGTTTATTTTTCTGTACTCGGTTGAATATTTCTTTGCCATGAGATTTCTTGCACATGCATTTTTATGGTAATTGTAACCCCCTTGTCGCTTGACTTATTCTGTAAGAACCCTTTCTATCCATTGTATCCTTATTTATGAGTTAGTTCTTCCTTGCACATGGTCAGAATGAGCCCCAGACCCAAAACCTTGCCCGCGTTCTTGTATCTCCTGCCTACGTTTTCTTTATTCCTTGATTGCGCTTTTATTTCATTATTGTTTCTCCGCGAAGAAGATTTGGATGGATATTGTGTTTTTATCTTCTGTCCCTTTTCTCTTAAGTTATTAGTCCGTGCTTGAGCAATCATCCAGGAGCTGAATCGATTGTCATCACTCCGGTGTTTAAATACCTATAGATTCAAATGCCCTTCTTTCTTGTGCATGGATAATAAGTGAAGGATAAATTTCGCCCAACTATCTATCCTTTACTTATCTCTACATTTTTCTATGAATGATTAACCTCTGATCTTAGCGTTTTCTTTTATGCAATTATCTGCATCCTCCCCAAATTTTTTATCTTGCGATTCTCTTTTTATAGACAACTTTCACACACGTTTGCTTGGTATTTTACACAACCTTCCACCAATTTTTACACAACATTCTGGTTTGGATTTTACTGTTAGTTAGTTTTGGATCCTTACGGTTAATACACAATGATTTTTCTTGGCGTTGATACAATACATTATCACATTATACAACGATTTATATGTTAGACCCTAATTTGTATAATACAGACCACATTTTATATAATGATTCCCAATGTTTTGAAATGGTAAAACATCTGTGTTTTTTGGATAGCATGTTATGCTCTGCATTTTTGTATAGCGATATTGTCGTTACTCTGCGTTTTTTTGGATAACGATTTAGCTAGACAGAGATCCATTCTTGTAGAGTTTTATTTTCACTTTTAAATGTATTTACACAATGCCTTTGCTTGGTAGAGAGTTATTTGTGTAAAGTTTCAAAATTTTCCCTTTTAAATATAATTACTCAGCGAATTTGATTGACATCGATTTTTATTTCTGGACGGTTTTCTTTGCATGTGACACATTACTCTCCCCACAATTTTCTGGGCATTTACATAGCGATTACACCATGATTTTCATGGCACATTACCCAACATTCACACCACTAATTTCGTGGCACATTACTCAACATTCACACTGAGATTTTTGTGGCACATCACACAACATTTACATTATGATATTAGTGGCATTTACATAGAGATAACTCATCTGTGAATGCTAATACAAATCATTTCTATTGGTAGCATCATTGGACAACGATTTTATCGATTTATAGCACATTGATTGACAGTAAATATTGACTGCAAATTTATACTTTGAATGACTGCATTTTTATACATTGAATGACAACAAGTTTACACATTGAATGGCAACGATTTACCACTTTAAGGATAGCAAAATTATGGCTGAGTGTGACTGCGATTGAATGGTTGCAGTGTATAGAATTTGACAACGAATATATATATATATATATATATATATATATATATATATATGCCTGCGCTTTTTATTTTGATATGTCTGCGTCTTTAATGATAGACCTGCGTTCATTTTAATATATAGTGACTGCAAATTTAAAAATTATTGACATCGTTTTTATATTTAATGTGTGATAGAGATATAATGATAGCAATTTTAGTGACAACAATCTTATATTTCTTGTGTGGCAAAGATATAGTTATAGTGACTTTACTGAAAACGATCCTATACATATTACACAATGAACCTATACATTCTCTATACAACAAATCTACATCTATCTATTACACAATGAATATATATATTACACAACAATATATATCCATATATTACACAACGAATGTATATATTACACAATGATATATATTTACACAACGAATTTAATATTTAAATGAAAACAACATCATTATTTAACTCTGCGATTCGTATAATTAAATGACAACATTATCATTTATTTACTCTACGATTTCATATATTTAAATGACAACATTATCTTTTATTTACTCTACGATTTCATATATTTAAATGACAACATTATCTTTTATTTACTCTACGATTTCATATATTTTTAAATGACAACTATATCATATATTTAACTCAGCGATATAATACATTTAATAGACAACAATAAATGCTAGACAACCAATAATAATAGATAGCAATATATCTGTTAGACAACGATATCAATGTTAGACTACCACCTATTAATAAACAAGGATTTTACAATTAGACTGTGTTATCATTGTTAGACATAGATTTATTTATAGACAACAATATGAATATGTCAATTATATTGATCTAAGGCATGTATGTTTGCAATATAATTTGTTGCGCCATGAATTTAATGTGATGTATAATGGTTACAATAGTCATATTTCCCTTGCATCTTGTCGAATTGTTGCTTGGGTGCATGGGTATAGTCTTCGTGTATTTGACAGATGATTCGGTCTCCTAGCGTGAGGGGTTTAGCCTGGGTTAAAGGTCTAGATATTTTATGTTGCACCATGGTTATTGTCACGCCTATCGCCTTGTGAGGGCATGATTCTTGATGAGGGGATAATTGCATGCCCTGATGGATAGATGCGAATGATAACCTGACCGGAGTCTTCGCTTCCCAATGTGGGCGTTTGTTTGTTGTATTTGATGTTGGTACTTGGTTCTATAACGCCTCAATGCATTTGGTTTTGCGCATTGTATATGTTTTCTAGTTACTGGTCATCAAGCCATTGTGTCGGGTTGTTGATGTTGTCCTTTAGATTGTAGGCATTGTCTTGCTTGTGTCGGGCGGGTAGTCATTTTTATATGTCTATTGATTATCGCATGTTCCGTACAGTTGCATGGTGTGCTAGTATGTTGAGTCATTGTTTTCTTTCCTGATCTACGTGCATTGTGTTCGTCGTCAAGTTGTGTTGTTTAAAACCTTCATTGATGAATTCTCTAGATGCACTTCGGTTTACTTCTTAAAACTTAATAGTGAAGTTTTTGACATGTTTATGGCTTACAAGGCCCTTGTAAAAAAACAATTTGTATATCAACTACAAATTTTAAGAGCAAATAATGGAGGTGAATATGTGAACAACAAATTTACAACCTATTGCACTGCACAGGGAATTCAAATGAAACATATTATTCCATATACACCACAACAAAATGGTGTTGTTGAGAGAAAGAATCACACATGAAAGAAAATGACAAATTGTATGATCCAATCCGAAGGATTAAGTCTTCATTATTGGGAAAAATCCATTAGTTGTGTCAATTACATAGTAAATCAAACTGCCACAATTTTTTTAAAAACTATAACACCGGAAGAAGAATAAAATAAAATAAAGCCATATGTATGCCACTTCCATGTATTTTGTAGTGAAGCATGATCTTACCTTCTTAATGAGAAAATGAAATCATTATAGCCTAAAAGTGAGAAGTGCATTTTCTTGGGTAGGTGTTATATTATTTTCATGTGTGTGTGTGGGCGCGTCA
>JZKD02S1761574.1:444777-480363 GCA_000966675.3 Picea glauca | reverse complement strand
GGGGGGGGGGGGGCAGCTCCCCAAATTTTTTTTTGGTCGGTTTTTTATATTTTAGTGAATTTTGCTATTGATAGTGGTTTTCAAAATTAATCCTGGATTAAGGGACTAGGTTTTTGGTAGCTACAAAATACCTAAAACATTTTATATATTGTATGGTGAATGGTGAAATTAATACAATTGAGAGTTGAAAGGTGTGGCACCAAGGAAGGCTAGTTTTCTTTTGGTTAAGGGTTTCCAGCATAAATCTTTGTGTATTGTGTGTATGAGAGATTGATCAATTTATGTTTTGCTTAAGAATATGTATGCATTTTTTTACTTCACAAGTTTAAAAATTACACTTTTTTGTTGGATGTTCTGAAGATGTCAAAGGTTGTAGACTTCTTCAACCTCATTCCAATGAAATAATTATTATAAGAGAAGTTAAATTTGATGAAAATGTTTCAGCTTACATGCCTAATTTGGCCACAATTCAGCATTTGTTCCATATTCGAACTGTGATCCATCTTTGGAATTTGTGCCATCTTCTGGTCCTATTCTAGTTTCAACAAAGAGGATGAAAATACACCTCCATCTTCTCCCATTCCTCCAGATGAGTCAATTTAAAATGAACTTGCAATAGCACCACCACTTCCCATATGGGTCTGTTCAAGACAAGAAGAAACTGATGATATTTCCAGTGATCCTTCATATTGTATGTCATACACACTCATAGTTCCAATGAGCCTCCTCTCTTTTGGCTCAATTTTCAGAAAATCATGATCCAAACACATTTGTAAAAGATTCTAGACATCTAGGTTGGGACACATCAATAAATAAAGAATATCATTTCTTAATGGCGAATGGTACTTGGGATATTGTACCTCTCCTGAAAGGAAGAACACTTGTAAAATGTAAATGGGTGTATAAAACTAAGTATGCATCAGATGGAAAAAGACATAAGGGCCAATTATTTTCCAAAGCATTTTCTCAAGTTGAAGGAATTGGATACATTAAAACTTTTTTCGCCATTGCCAAAATGAATTCCATCCACCTTGTTGTATCCCTTATTGTCTCACCTAAATGGAAGTTCCATTAGATCGATGTTAAATATGCCTTCTTGCATGGGGATTTGCAAGAGTAAATATACATGGAATTGCATATGTTTGTAGCATCGTACATGTACTTCCGCACAGGTCTAAGTGTCTAGGCATGTGGAAGTCATCGAAATCCTTCTAGCTTGATACTTTACTTTATTTAAAGGAATTATTAAAGTGATTTTATTAATTAATTGAGTTATATTTAAAGAAATGATTTAATTAAGATTAATGAATTAAATCTTAGCCATTGATCTCAAGTAGGGTGAGAAGTAATCCCAACCATCAATCACTTTGGATATTAGGGTCAGGTCATGATCCTAAAAGATCTTTTAAATGTCAATGGTTGAGTTATTAATGCATGTGTTTATTAACCATTTAGGCAACTGAATGAAAGAGGAAGAAAGATTACAACCACATAAAAAAATACAGATCTGAAATAAAGCATAAACAACAACAAATCATAACACCAATGTGATAACAGAGTTCGACAATCTCGCCTATGTCTCTGGGCCTTTGTCTCAGAAGGTGAGGCTTTCTTATTTTTGTTAAAAGATTTAAAAGTACATCAGATCAATGCCACAAGGTTACAAAATTGATCTGTTCTTGTTATACCAAATATCTAGAACCCAACAAAATAAACAACACTGAAATCGGATGACCGAAGCTCCCAAAAACGACCCGCAAATGTGCGCTCCTCAATAGCTTCCCTGCATAAAAATGGATTTGGCTTGGAAAATCTTCAGCATAAACCTTCTCTGCATCTCCTCCCTTGGCCTCAAGAAGGCATGATTTATATATATCTGAAGTTGGTAAGCATCTCCCAACTTCCCCCTAAGATCTGGCCTAAAAAAGGCCCAATATCCCCCAATATTGGCCAAAATCTCCAAAAACAGGCGTAAAATCCATAAAAAAATCATATTATAATGTTTAAAAAACCACTTCTACAAATATATTAGGCGCAACCCCAAAATATATGTCTCTTGGTCATATTAGCACACTCCAGGTGTCTAAGGGCTAACCCCTGTGCACTGGCACCCCTTAACAAATGACTCTAGTTCATATGTGGAAGGCCTAGAACCATGTGATAGTAGCCACGTGCCATTAGTTATAAGCCCCCGACGAACAAGCCCATAGTTTATCACCTGGGTCGGTGGGTTAGCTCGACCGATCGGGTGCTAAACCATATAAAATGCACCAAACAACGAAGCTTGGGGCATATGGTTATAACTCCCATGCAAGTAAAGGAATCGGGAGCCAACGGTTCAGTTAATACACCTGCGCCACACAACAAGGGTAGTGGTTACATGGTAGGTCCCGTGGTAAGTGTTTACACCAAGGGCTAGGGCTAAGCCTCAGCCCTAACTCCGCCCGGAACTATAAACATTCAAATTTAAATATAATTGGTATGGATAAGGGTTAATACCTAAAGCGAGGGAGGCTTGGCTAGCCTGACCCTGCCATGTCACTGCTCGGTTGGAGGTCACATGATCGAACCTTATTGAGTTGCAAAACAATTTTTTCAACAACCAACACACCCAATACCTGGGTGCCACGTGGCACCGCTCCATACGCCATCTACTTCCATGTGTCCACATGCTATTAGACCACTTGTCTATTGAGCTGTCAACCCAGTCACATGCCATTGTACTTTTACTTGCCACATGTCATATGGATGTGCCACATGTCACCCTTGTAGTGGTGACACATGTCACTCCCTGATTGGCCTAACCGTACTGACACGTCATCTATCCGTACGCCCAGTCATCCTGCCATGTCAGCTGTATGGACCCTACCAAATCATCACCAATTGTTCCTGCCATGTCAAATGTATGGTCGTATGACCTATATAGTCATATTCCACGTGGCACTGTACAGACTGTACATTCATCATTGTTTTTGCCTGTTTGGAAAAATGAACAGATTTCCATATCAGGTACATATGATGTGTGTTTGAGCCTGTTAAAGTTGCACTGGGTTCATATCGACGAGGCCTATGCACACGCTCGTTTTGAAGCCATTCTGAGAAATTTTAGTTTTAGGCCTTTTTGAGCCCCATCAAGCTCCTGGATCCAATTTTGGATCACACCTCCCCACTAAAGGAGATTTTGGTCCCCAAAAGGTTATTGACTAGTCATCAAGCTCGGGATAGGCCACCCGGCTTGTTCCCTATCTTTGAACTTTGTCCTGTGCACCTGTCTCATCAGGACCAACTGTAACACAATCATGACAACTGACGACATATTGTTAGCCATTTGAACCCTGTCACATCTTACTGAAGCCACTATCATCCATGTAGACAACATTAATAATGATAGCATAAACAATATGAATGTAAATGAGTTGATATGTTTGTAATATTTGCACGACATTAGCTTATGTTGAAGCAAACTGTGATTGATTTTCCATTCTACAATCATCTTCTGTTCTTGCTTAAGATCGATTACTTGATTTGAAACAATTATAGGTGTGTTTCTTGCTTGAGCCTCCTTTCTTAATTGTTCCATAGTTTGAAGAGTTTTATTTTCCTTTACATGATGATCATGAACCACATATTATTGACCTGCTTTGGTTAAATGATATTGATTGTTTTCCCTGTAGAAGATTACTTTATGATCATACAAGTATGGACTGCCTAAGACCATTCCACATTCACTTAGTGGCACCACATCACATGTTACATCGTCTACAAACTTAGATGAAATTGCAAATTTTAATGTGCACTTCTTGGTTATGTGCATTTGATGATTTTTTCTTATCCATTTAAGTTTGCAAGGCTTATGATATATCTGTGTTTTTAATCCCAATTTCTTAACCAATTCCTCTAAAATTAAGTTAGATTGAGATCCACTATATATCAATGTGTCAACCTTAGTGTGACTCATGATGACCCTGATGTGAAACAATTTACTTCTACAATCAAATCCTTCACCAATTTTACCTGTCATACCAACCAATGAGACTTTAGATTCGTCCACCTGAATCCTATCCCAAGTTTGTGGGTCATGTTGTTGCTGCAACTGTTTGCCTCCCTTTCTTGTCCTTGAACCACTTTGGCCTCTTCTCGGGATGGAATTTCCAACAACGGTCCTCATCATGCCCCTCTTTCTTGCAATTATTGCAAGAAGGCATCTCTTCCTTGCTCACCACTGAATTTGACTTCTTGTCATGCCACTTACTTTTGTCGTCTTTCCTTGAAGACGATTCCCCTGATACACCAACACATGTTTTCCCTGCTTCAATGTATGTCGCTTGAACAAAAACCTCATCAATATTAATTGGTCCAAACATGAATACATTATTTCGAATATGTGCAGGTAAACCTCCTATATACTTCATAAGAGTTTCTTGGGTATGTAAAGGAATATCTAACATCAATGCCATTTTACAAAAGTCATCTGTGTAGTCTTGCACTATTTCTTCTTTTCTTAGTTTTAAATCTTTCCATTCAATTATCTCTTTCTCTTTATAACCCAAAGGATATAATTTCTTTCTAAGTGCAAAAATAAAACTTTTCCATGATGGAAATACATTACCCACTTGTTGCGTTCCATTTTGTAACTTGCTTTGCCACCACATGAGTGTTGTGCCTGCAAGTCTAAGGGAGACCAACTTGATCTGATTTGCCTCATCCTTGATCTATTGCACACTACAATAAACCTCCATCTGCCCGACCCAATTGTCAAGTCTCTCTGCATTAACTTCACCATCATACATGGGTAATTCGAATTTAACATCAAGTTTTAATAAAGGAATTTCATTCTTATGTTTATGAACATGTTTATTTGCATTGGATTTAGAACTTGAACTTGAAGAAGGAGGTGAAGATGGAGGTGAAGGAGGAATTTGAGGAGAATCCTCTCCTGCTTCATTTTTTCCCTTTGATGATTCACCAAGAACTGGTCTCTTTCGTTCCAAGTAATCTTCATACAAAACCTTCATCATCTCTGACATAGCAAAGAAAGTTTTTTGAAACTCTTTCTCATCCTGAGAAAGTCCCTCTTTCGATGCCATTTTCTCATTTTGATAAATTCTCTTCAACAAGATCGAATTCACCACAAAGTAGATTTTCCCTGGTTAACATGCAAAACTCAAATCCAAATGTCAACTAGCTTTGATACCACTTGATCCGAAAAGATATTTAAATGACAATGGTTGAGTTATTAATGCATGTGTTTATTAACCATTTAGAAAGCTGAATGAAAGAGGAAGAAATATGATAGCCACATAAACATATAAAAATCTGAAATAAAGCATACACAACAGAAAATCACAACACCAATGTGATAATGGATTTCGACAATCTCACCTACGTCTTTGAGCCTTTGTCTCAGTGGGTGAGGGTTTCTTATTTTTGTTTGAAGCTTTAAAAGTACATCACATCAGTGCCAAAAGGTTACAAAACTAATTTGGTCTTATTCTACTAGATCTCTAGAACCCAACAAAATAAATGACACTGAAATCGGATGACTGGAGCTCCCAAAAATGGCCCGCAAAGGTGCGCTCCTCAATAGCTTCCCTGCATAAAAATGGCTTTGGCTTGGAAAATATTCAGCATAAACCTGCTCTGCATCTTCTCCCTTGGCCTCAATAAGGCCTAGTTTATATAGATCTAAAGTTGGTAACCATCTCCCAACTTCCCCCCAAGATCCAGCCTCAAAAAGGGCCCAATATCCCCAAATATTGGCCAAAATCTCCAAAAACAGGCCTAAAATCCATTAAAAAAATCATATTATAAGGTTTAAAAAACCACTTATGCAAATATATTGGGCGCAGATCCCAAATCTCTGGCTCTTGGTCATATTGGCGTGCTCCAGGTGTCCAAGGGCTAACCCCTGCATGCTGGCCCCCCTTAACAAACGACTCTGGGTCATATGTGGAAGGCTTGGAACCATGGGCTAGTAGCCATGCGCCATCAATTATAAGCTTCTGACAAACAAGCCCACAGTTTATCACCTGGGTTGGCGGGATAGCTCGACCGACCAAGTGCTAACCCATATAAAATGCACCAAACAACGAAGCCTAGGGAATATGGTTATAGCTCCCGTGCAAGTAAAGGATCAGGGACCCAACGGTTCAGCTAATACACCCGTGCCACACGACAAGGGTAGCGGTTACATGGTAGGTCTCATGGTAAGTGTTTACGCCAAGGGCTGGGGCTAGGCCCCCAGCCCTAATTCTACCCATAACTATAAACATTCAACTTTAAATATAATCGGTGTGGATAAGGGTTAAGACCTAAAGTGAGGGTAGGCTGGCTACCTTGGCCCTGCCGAGTCATTGCTTGGTTGGAGGTCATGTGATCGAACCTTGTTGAGTCCCAAAACAATTTTTGCAACAACCAACACAACCAATACCTAGGTGCCACGTGGTAGCCCACATTCGGGCCACGTGGCACCACTCCATATGCCAGCTACTACCATGTGTCCACAAGCTATTCGACCACTTGTCCACTGTGATGTCAACCCAATCACCTGCCACTGTACCTATACTTTCCACCTGTCGTACAGATGTGCCATGTGTCACCCTTGTAGTGGTGACATGTGTCACTCCCTGATTGGCCCAACCGTATTGACACGTCATTCGTCCATACACCTAGTCATCCTACCACGTCAGTTGTACAGATCCTACCATGTCATCACCAACTGTGCCTGCCACGTCAGTTGTATGACCGTATGGCCTGTACAGTCAACTGCCACGTGGCACTGTATGGACTATATAGTCATAATTTTTTTACCTGTTTGGAAAAATGAACATATAGTCATATCAGGAGCATACGATGTCCGTTTGAGCCCATTCAAGTTGAGTTGGGTTCATATCGATGAGGCCTACACACATCCAATTTGAAGCCATTATGAGAACTTTGATTTTTAGGCCTTTCTGAGCCCCATCAAGCTTATGGATCCAATTTTGGATCAGGTCACAACTTAATATTGTAAAAGAAATACTAGTGTGAAGGAGGAAAACACTTGTGAGAGGCATTGTGTGTCGATTCACAAGAGAGAGAAAAGAAAGAATTTTGCTTAAGGCTTGGATCACAAAGGATTGTGATTCAAAGAGATATTGGATATGTGGAGAAGGACTTCCATATAGATATCAAATTAGGGAGAAGAGAGAATAAATTCAATTGCAAGTGGGTTTCACTAGATTGGAGTCGTAATAGCATGGTTGCATCATATGGATCTTGTTGTATAGTATTCGAGTGTGTGTATGTAGGTTTTAGTGAAGACAAACACATATACATGGGTTTCCTTAAGGAAAGGTGTGTACATCATGGAAAACGTGAAAAACTGAGGTCGTGCAATAGATCATGAGTTGCTAAGGTTTGCAAGTACTGTCTATAGTTTTCTATATTTCTTTGTGGGATATTTTCCCATGTATGGGATCCCTTGTAAGATTTTAATTTATTTTAATGATAAGCTTAGTTGATGGGAAAATATATGTGTGTCTTATGCATGAGATTTTGGTTTCTAGTATTACTTCCATTATGCTTATTTGAGTTGATTATTCCAGCAAGTGTTTTTTGTTTCGTGAGCTACTAATTTGATTTATAGCAAGGAATCACTAGATGAAAAAATACCTAGCTGCCGAGATAGGGTAAAATCAACATGGTATCAAATCTTGGAATCTGAGAGGGAGCTAATCTCAGATTACAAAACAATATTTCTATTAGATCTGATTTGCAACAGTGGGTGTTTAAAGGACCAAACATAGATCCACAACAGTTTCTAGTAGATCTTTCAGATCTTCAAGGAGATATCAGTAGATCTATAAACCAACAGTTATAAATCAAAGGATGGATTTCAGGGAAATAATCGTACTGAATAATATCTTGATTTTGCAGTCATATAAAGATGTATGTGTAGTACCTGTCCAAATTTTATGCAAATTACCATATGTGTGTGTGTGTGTGTGTGTGTGTGTGTGTGTTTTACATGAATGAAATATACAAATTGGAAATCAAATAATAGTGATGTACATAAGATGAAGCATATACCACCACTTTCAACGATTCGTTCATAAAGAATATACAAGTTGCTACAATAAAAAGATGCAAGAATAACCCTAAGCATATAAATTCACTTCGATTATTACCAAATACCCTATCACCTACAGGGGTTAGGATCTTCAAGACACATAATCAATGGTCGTAATCTAGGATTCTTATGATTGATTTTGACCATTTAAGGTCTTAGGACTAGCAACTATTTTGAGGAATTGAAGATATTTACATCTATAAACATCTTCCTAGTCTAATAAATCAAGAACTATGTACCTACAAAACTTGCAAAATGTGTAATCATAAGTGTTAAGGAATTCCTTCAACTATTCACATTTATATCAATTCCATTTTATTCAATACTTACATATCCATCTAGTATAAGTATTAATCACAATTTCTAACCATCAATACACAATTCCACTTATACATATTTTTTCATAATTAGAAATTCACAAAAATTTCCAAAATAATTATTAGTAACACTATACAATTAAATGCCACATGTGGTCTAATTTCATTGCTCGAGTTGACACAATATGCTCTTCCACAAGACCAACATTAACACCCATCTTATTACTAGCATCTTATGTAGATAAGAAACTATTTATACACATCTATTATATATATTCCATCCACTTTACTGAACCTTATTAATTTTAGCAATAACTAGAATTAATTATCTCATGTGTAAATTTAGTAGTGGGAATGGATATAAATATCGATGTTGTCTAAACATTCGAAATTTTGAACTTTTTCACTAGAATCCGGTGAAAACAATCTTGGTCATTACAAACAACATACCATGAATTTATGAATTCCATAACAACCATATATATGTGTATCTAGAAGACATCATGATCAAGCACCCTCGAAATGCTCATTGGAATCAACATCAACATGTTGGGCATCGTGGCATTAGTTATACCCCACGTGAAATCCCAAAGGAACATGAGGGAAGCCATATTTTCAAAGAAAACACAACGAACTTTCGAGTTATGTCCTTTAAGGAAGATGCCAACGTCTATGTTGGTCTCTTACAGAGGTGTGCCGAGTCAAAATCCCTAGCAGAGGGGAAAATTGGTTCATGCGCTTATGAATATTACTGTATTTCAACCTGAACTCTACGAAAGGACATAAATGTTTGTTGAGTCCAACAGTTAATATAGAGAACCCCAACGAATTTAGGCCCAAGAACCCCAACGAATGAGAATTTTTCTTTATTGTAGTGAGTTGGGTCATTTGGTTTTTAATAATTCAACCACATATTATTGTTTTAGTACATTAAAAAAATGCAGTTCGGAATCAATGTAATAATTGTAATTAACCTCAAATGTTAATGGAAAATTGTATCGATTATAAGAGTATATCAGAGATTTTATATGATTTATATATAAGAACAATATTTAACTATATGACGAATAAATTACATTATCACACGGTACACCTATCGATTGACAATTACCATTACTTCAACGATATCTAAATGTTTGAAAATTGAGAAAATATAATTCCATAATTCAAGTAATAAAATTTCATTAATTTCCAAACATCTAAGTATTCGCTAAATGAAAGGATATTATCCCAAAATCTGATTAAATAATACCATTAATTCATCAACAAATAATCTTTACTAATTGGAGATATATATTATTGTACAAATCAGTGATGTGTACCATCACTAGAAGAGTTGATTGATCACGCTTGGTGCTCCTCGACGGAGCATTACACCTACTTCGAAGAAGCTACTTCAATGTATATGGATCTTGTTTATCAATGGAAAACTTATCGAATGTCTCCCAGGCAACGCAAGGGGTACTCTTTTTCCCCTATGCCCCTAAGATGTAGCGGGGCTATATAATCCAACCACAAACTCTAGCTATGAAATGCACAATTGCAAGTGAGAGGATCTCACCTCTTAACACACTTCAATGCCCAACTTGTAATAGTAATTATCAAAGGTCTACGGTCGTTACAATGACCATCCAACAATAGGGTAGAAAATCTCCCCCCTCTCTCTTTCTCCTCTCTTTATTTTATAGATAAAATCAATTTTGACACACAACCCCTCATGCATAATTAGCTAAATTAGAAATTGATTTAAGTGGATTATTCACCCAACCACATGTCAATCTCATGCAAGGTTGCACCTAAATTACCCCTTTTTATTTTTATTTAAGAATCAACTTCCCTCACCCACTTTTGATTCCCCTAAATTTACTCATAATTGTTCCCTAGATATCCTCCACAAATCTTCATGAGATATTTTAGTATCTTGAACTAATTAATGAAATTCTATTAACTCGAGAGTCCATAATTTATCTATCTATCTACTCAATGAGTTATGATTCTCCCCAATTAATCCCCTTATGTAATTGTTTCTCATGAAATTAATATTTTCTATTTATTTATTCACTTCAATAAATTTCATGCACATTTTAGTTTCCTACACAGTTTTTTTTTCTTTATTTAATTACATTTTTCTTAAAATCTAATTTCCAATTACCCATGAATTCTTAAAACAACTTAATTGTTTATGAAACATCTAAATCCTTCCAATAAGTTGATTTTCAAAGTTTTCTAACATGATTCTATCCATTTATTTTATCACTTTACCCTTAGGTTAACTTACATGTTTCACCCTATATTAGAAATTTGATTTTGAACAAAGGCTAAGGGTGCAATGAACGCCATGCCCTTAGGATGTATCAATATACTCCAAGGGTTTCATGCATCATGCCATTCAATTGGTTTGACTTTGAACATTGGGAATATGGCACCACTGACAGAGATCTTATTACTCCTGTAGTTGTCCCTATTACGAGACTACTGGATGTTGAGGAATATGGCCTCAGGCTTATTGCGTGCCCTTGAGTATACCTCGAGAGTGATTGAGACCCAGTCTACCCTCATGACATCATGCAACCATTTAAGCAAGAGTGTCCCTCATTCTTCAACTCCGGTCAGGGTGGGAGTGCTAGTGAGTGGAATCAAGGATGTTGTTCCACCCCTCCCTTTTTTTTAGTCTAGTTCTGTATAACCCCGCTACTCCTTCTGTAAGTCGAATTAGAAAGAATGATCTATGTACCTTCATTCACTAATTTGTTTTTATCAGTAATGTCCATAATCAATTTAAATCATTTATTCAAAATTTCATTAACACATTTACTCCCTGACTCAGTCCAGAGTCCTAGGATCTTGTTGATGATACCCGTGTCATCTGGTCATTGAGCTTCTTGTACACTTAGAAAATCATTAGTAATATTTGTATAAAATCATGATCATCCATAAATTTTATTCAACAAGATATAATTCATAATTAATCAATTTCATAGTTTGATATTTTAAGCAATTCATAATAAGTCTAGCATTCATCAAAGTATTAATTAACCAGGTCGTTTGCAAGCAAACACCCTCAAAGAATAAGTTAATTGTATAAAATAATAGTTAGGTGAAACAAGGCATTACAATACATGGGTTGTAGTAGGAAAATATGTGTACACACACTGGTTGCAGTAGAAAAAGGCGAGTACATATGCGAATTAGAGTGGTAACAAGTGCGTACAAGTTCATACAGGGTAGTTTAGGGGCAGTTTCAACAATGAAATTCATTGAGTTCTTGAGCCACAAATGCCTATGACTCAAGAGGATCTTAGGAAGGGTGAATAAGGACTTTCATCCAAAGATCAACTCAAGGGATAACAGATCTATTTGAGTTATTGACTCATAGAGAGAACAAAGAAGGATTTTTTCTCAAAGAGATATCAGGAAGGGTGAAGAAGGACTTTCACCTAGAGATTTGATCATTCTGAAGGAGAAGGAAGTAGAAACAAACAGATATGGTAACAAGGAAATATTTAGGAAGATCTGAGCAACAGGTTTGAGCCACGGGAGCAGTCAGAGCAGTGCCTTGAGAAGCAAGGATGAATCTAGGAAGCAAAGCAACAACAAGTACAATCATAGGAAGGTTCAGTGGATTGGGGTAGAGTTATGAAGTTATATGCATTAAGTAGGTTGCTTAGAGTGCACGCGTACACATGATACAATGTAGAAAGGTGTGTACATATGCAAGATATATAAGAAACAAGTGTGTACATATGTGATCTATATAAGGAACATGTGTGTACATACGTTGATTTCAATAGAGAAACACATCTACATACATGGGCTACAGAAAGAACATATGTGTACAAATTATGCAAGTTGTAGGTATAGGGTTGTACAGCATCAGTATAGGTGTTAGGTTGCAGGAGTTGGTTGTTTCTCAGTGGAAAATAAGTATGAAAAAAGCACATGAGCTATTCAACAGTCTGATGGAGGACTCGAGAATCCATGTGGAGCTTTGTGATGATTCCAAGTATGTGTTGGGCCCGAGATATGATCAATTTTATGTAATTTATTAGACAATTTTTGCCGAATGTACATATGTGTTTTTCATGTTTTGAAGGATCTTTTTGAAGAATTTTATGCTAAAACGGTATGATCGACACTGGGTACGTATGATTCATGTTTAATGATTGTATTAAGTATAATTCATCATGTTTTTACGCTTCCAAGGATCTGATTCACGTTTTTTTGGTGTTACAGGGCAAAAACACACCACATTTATGCTTCTGGCACTCAGTCTGACACTCCTTCCAACACTCGTTCTGGTACCCGATCCAACACTCTGTCAAGCACTACGTATTGCATAGAAACGAAGGGCGACTTGGCAGTTATGGTATTGGTGGCCACTGATGGGTGAATCAGGAACGTGGGTTTTGTTCGTGCTTTTCCCGTCCAGCTACTGTACTCCCAACAACTCAGTTTTAGTTGTTCAAGAGGGTGATTATTGGCTCGCTCTATTTTATGAGTTAGGGCATCATTTAATGAAAATTACCAAATTTAGAAGTGGTTCGACATTCCTGTGGTTGACCACTTGGTTTGTAAACATTATAAATACCACCATGGTGGTCAGACAAAAGTTAAGAAGTAGAAGCATCAGTGTGATAGATAGAAATATGTTTTTACTCTATTTTTCCATTTTTACATTGCCAGATTATACAAGAACTGTGTTTTTGAGTTTTCATAGTGAATTCAAATTGATGAGTTCGTGGTGTGCTGTTAGAAAGTGACCATGACTTGCTGGGGGGAGCACCAACAATCTGGTAACTGTTCTTTGTGTTGTTCATGCATTTATAGTTTAATTGTTCTCTTTATTTTCCTGTACATGCATTTTTATTGTGTTAATTAGTTTGTTGTTATAGTTTAATTGATTTGATTCTCTTTTGCAGGTTAGAATGATGGATTGCATTAGCATGCATTGATCTTGTAGTTAGGAACGGATTTTCAAATCCCTAGACTAACCCCTTGTACAATTAGATATTAGATTATGTCTTTATTTATGATTTTAGAATCAAGTTTAAAACAAAGTTTTAAATAGAATAGAACAGAGTTTTAATTTGGGTTTTCTTTGACAAGGATTTGATGGATGGATATAGTTAATTTCAGTTTTTAATGATAGATTGCTTATTTCAGTTTTATATAGATCTTTCTTACTTAGTTTTTGGTTAATACATTTGGTAGTTTACTTTTTAATATCATTTTCTTATTGCAGTTTGAATTGTCATAATAAATATAGCATGGTTTTCATTTTATCTAATTTTCTTTCTAGAATTAAATTGCAATTATGTAATTTTCTTATTACTTTGCTATTGAGATTAGTATTGAGCTTATACCACTTGAATTATCCTTTGTTGTCAAGTGCCATCAAGATATCATACGACACCGGAGACATTCACACAACCACCAACATTATGTTTGAGTTTTCATAGATTAAGAGATAGTTTTCTTGCTTTCATAGATTAAGAAATAGTTTTCTTGCTTTCATAGATCATAAACGATAGTTTCTTGCTTTTGTAGATGAGAAGAGATAATTTCTTCCTTTCATAGTTTCAAAAGATAGTTTAATTGCTATTATAGGATAGCTAGTCTTTGCTTTGATAGACTAGATAGTAGTTTTTCTTATCATAGATTAAAGGTTAGTTATTAGTTCTTCTTGCTTTCAATTAAATAGATTTCCTTTCATGAATTAGAAATAGTTTTGAATTAAGAACATAGTCCACTTGCCTCTTAGGCTAGATAGTTGTTCAATGAGAAGTTTTTATTTGATTACTTGTAGTAGAAGATATCTTAGAGTAGTTAGTTGCTTACTTTCTTTAATAGGTTAGTTAGTTGTTTTGTCTATTTTCTTTAATAGGTTAGCTAGTTGTTTTTCTTACTTGCCTATTTTCTTTCATAGGTTAGTTAGTTGTCTTTTCTTACTGGATTGCTTGCTTTAGTAGAATAGTTGCTTGCTTGTTTATTTACTTTCTTTCATAGGGTAGTTGTTCATTGAATGTAGGTTGGCAAGTTAAATTAGTTTGCTTTTATCATTTTCTTATTGTTATGCTTAAAGTAGTTTGCTTTTGCTTATTGTTTATTGTTGAACTAGTTTGCTTTACATAAGATTTTTACTTGACTTCTTAGAACTATCCATCGATCCTTGGCCCAAAAGTACTTAGGTTACATAGTTTAAAGTTGCTTAGTAGGGTTTTCTCATTAGATAACTTTTCTTGAATAGATTAGCCTTAGATAACCACTTTCTTAGTTAGACTATACTACTATCAACCCCTCTACCTTTGGCATATATTTTTCTACAACTCTAAGTTTACTTACCCCAGGTTGACAATTTAATTAATGGTTTTTAGTGCATATAGAACACCCATCATTTTTGGCGTCGTTGTCGGGGAGTTGTCTCAAGGTAAGAAGTAGTTAGGAGATAGATCATTCTTAGACCTTAGCATTAGCTTGGTGGCAGGGGAGATTTAAGACGAGAGGTAAGAACCTATGCATCTGCTATAGCAGGTTCCCCCAAACCCAATGGTAGTTTTTCTTTTTGTTTTTGTTTACTTTCATGAATAGACCTAGAAACCAGATGGTAACTTTTTCTTTTGTTTTTTCTTTCTTTCATGAATAGGCCTAGAGACCCACAAGGTAGATACATTAAATCTAAATCATACATTTCAACCAAGGTTCCTTCCGATCTCTTTGGTGGAAGGAACGTTCCACTTATAAAATCCACAGACCGATACCGAAAGATAGGAGCTAGCTCAACTCAAAGAGATAAAATAGTCTCTGAAGAGACTAACACAGGGAGCATTATAGAACAAGAAATTGAAGCATCAATCATATTAGGACAGGAGGCAGGACCACTTGAGCCCTCCGTAGAACCAAACAATACAACCTTTTCTTTTACACCACCACCGAGGGACCCTAATTTTGAGGATATCATAAACCTTGAACATGTGAATATTTTGTTTGGTAGTTCAGCCAATGTAATTATCTGGAAAAATGACACAGAAAATTTGGCACCAATAGTCTTAACCGGCTTGAGTAGAGTCCCATACATCCAATCCGTAGGAAGACCTTTCCATCAAAGGGAAACCTTGTTTTCTTCAAAAATAAAACCACCTAGGTACTCTCCCTTTGGAAACCAAGCCAATATGGATGATCAGGAGAACCATAACAATGTAAGACATGGGGAGGAGGAAGAAAATGGAAACCAAACCGAAACTACCTTCGGGTTTTCGATTTTGGACACCACTCCAAATGTCAACATGAATAATATTCCTCTCTCAACACTGCCTACCTTTACGATAAAAACAATGAAGATCCAGACACCTTCCTATTTGAATTCGACATCTTGTGTAGGAGCTACAACTACATACAAGATGCCCATAAATTAAAACTCCTTCCTTCCACCCTCAAAGATTCTGCACTAAGATGGTTCATGGGGTTGGGAGAATCCAGTATTAGGTCTTGGGAAGCCATGAAAGACATATTTCTTAACAAGTACCAAGACTACTGCAAGACCAAAGAGTCTCGTAATGACATCTTTAAAATCCAACAATTAGAAGACGAGACCCTCGAAGATTATATGGAAGGATTTGGTTATATCTCCCAGAAGTCAAAATACCATGACCTCCCAGAGGATGCAATCATGGCTCTTTTCCTTAAGGTAATTTCAGAAGAATATCTAGAGATGCTTAACTTGATGGCATCAGGTGACATATCTCATAAACCATTTGCTAAAATATGTGAAATGTGTAAAAATTACTCAAGGAGTAGAGCCAAAATAGGAAATAATGTTCGAGACCCTTACAACAGAAACTTAAAAATAGTTAGTTCAGGTGGTATCACAAGACTAGAGATAGGGAACCTCTTAGAAAACTTTAATACATATATCTTAAGCACAATAGGTTCCCAGTTGGACACCCTAAAAATAAAAAAGAAACAGGAGGAGGAAAATGTAGCAATGAGAATATATTGCCCAAGATGCAGGAGGAAGCATTCCTCAAGGGAATGCCCATTAGATAACATTTTAGTTTGTGGCTTCTGTACAAAAGACCATGTGACTGAAAAATGTCCATCATTGCCCGGTTTATTAGCCATCTATAGGACTGGAGATCCTGGGGAGTCTTCTTATGCACCTAGGAGGCCATGGAATCCTAGGAATCAACCCACATACCCGGATCTACAGTCTCAAGTTCCACCCTATTATCAACAACAACAATAGTGGAACTCACCAGGTTGGAAAAACTAGTCTACTCAGTACCAACATCCTTGGTTTCAAGGATGGAGGGGAGGACATAACCAAGGAAACCCTCAAGCTCCACCTATCCTTATGTCTAACCATCATTATCCTCAGTTCCCACCGAACACTCCACAACTTCTGTCGGGTTTTGTTCCACCACCTTTACCTCATATTCCACAACAACAACCGCTACAATATCAAAATGAAAGCTCCCTAAGACCAACACTATTATCGGCACAACTAGTTCTGAATCCCAATAATAAGCCCCCTCAACCTCTTCACAATGTTGAGATGCAGGCCTTCTCGACATATGTTATCACTCTTGTTTGGGAAATTCAACTAAGATCGGGGAAAGTTATAGAGAGGCAGAGACTTTCAGTAGTCATCCAAGAAGAAGAAGAAGAAGAAACCACCAAACAACCCATGGATGACACTAGGTGGGAAGATGTTATTATCCTGAAAAATCAATAACCCAAGCTTCCCCAAAATGAACCTTCACAAATTATGAAGGTCCCTCCTTATCCATACCGATTGGTAATCGAGAAACCTACCACCCGACCAGAATTTGAAATTTTGAATGAATTGAAAAATATTTGTGTCAAGATTCCCTTGCTTCAAGACATTAAAGACATTCCAATCTACAGTAAGGTAGTCAAAGAATTGTGTATTAAGAAGCTAGGTAGGAAGCAAAAAGATCCCCCTACAGTGCAATTGATAGGAGGACTTTCCGAATACATATTAGAGCAGCCAAAACTAGCAAAATATGGGAATCTAGGAAACCCCATAGTGACCATAACCATTAATGAGGTCTCCATTGGAAACAATCTCATAGCCCTAGGGGTAGCCATCAATGTTATGACCGCTACTACCTTGGAACAATTACAGTTACAACCTCTTCTTCGACCTACCCCAACCATTTTGGAATTAACAGATAAGACTAGGGTTATACCTAAATGAATTTTAGATGTTGTCATGGTTAATTTAGCCTCATGGGAATACCCAGTATATTTTCTTGTCATTCACTCAAAGGATCCTACCAAAGGCCATCCTGTTATTTTGGGAATACCTTGGCTAGCCACAACCAATGCATTTATTGGCTGTAGAGAAGGGGAAATGACCATCTTGAATGGTCTCTCTATCCAGAAGCTCACCATTTACCCTCCAGCTCAACCTATTATGGAGAATTTATGGTGGCTTCAATGTCCATACGAGAATGAAGACTGGGAAGAATCATATTGCCAAGTGACCATGCACAGGCACTTCAGGAGCACACAACAGAAAACGTGCTAAACCAGTTTATTCATGCTATCACATGTGTGGATTTTCCATAGTCTTTTCCCCAATTTGAGTACATGTTTGGGGAAGAATTTCAAGAACAATTAGATCCATCCATTTTGTCTTCAACATATTTTATTTTCGAAATAGATGATTCTGCCATGTCTTACACCATGCCTTACGAGATTAGTCCAGGGAAATTTTTACATATAAACTACGGGCTAGATACATACCAATAGAAACAGTTAGTAGATATCCTTAAAGAACAATTAGGAGAATTTGCCTGGGAATACACTGATATGAAGGGAATACACCCGACACATGCATCCATAACATATATACCCAGGGGGAAGTAACACTTATTAGGCAACCCCAGAGAAGGATGAACCCAACACTTAAAGATATAGTCAAGGAGGCTATCCAAAAGTTGTTAAATGTCGGATTTATCTATCCCATCTCCGACAGTAAGTGGGTATCCCCACTTGTAGTGGTTCTAAAGAAAGTGACTGGGAAATGGAGAATTTGTGTTGATTTTCGGGAACTCAACAAAGCCACTCCGAAAGACTACTTTCCTCTCCCTTTCATTGACCAAGTTCTAGATACCTAGTCTGGAGAGAAGTATTTCCCCTTTCTAGATGGGTACAGCGGGTACAACCAGATTCTTATAGCACCCAAGGACCGGGACAAGACTACCTTTACTTGTCCTTGGGTCACCTATGCCTATAGGGTCTTACCATTTGGATTGTGTAATGCTCCTGCTACATTTCAACGAGCAGTATTAGGGATATTTTCCAACCTTATTCATGATTGTGTGGAGGTGTACATGGATGAATTCATAGTCTATGGTAACACTTACCAGGAAGCCTTATACAACTTAGAAAAAGTCTTCATCAGATGCCAGGAAATGAACCTATCTCTAAGCCATGAAAAGTGAAAAATGTTGTTAACTGACGGAGTGGTTCTAGGACATCATGTTTCATCTGAAGGGATAAAATTTGATTCTGCAAAGATTGAGGTCATTGTCAAACTTCCACATCCCAAGACTCATAAAGAGGTGAGAATATTTCTTGGACATGCCGGATACTACCGACGGTTTATTGAAAATTTTACAAAGATTTTTGCACCTATGTTTGGATTATTAATAAGAGATGTTGATTTTGGTTGGATTGAGCAGTGTCAAACCACCTTTGAAACCTTGAAAGCTAAGCTATCTGTGGCACCCGTTCTTATAGGTCCCAATTGGACTCTCCCATTTCATATATGCACTGATGCCTCTGACACCGCAATAGGAGGGGTATTAGGGCAGAATGAGGACCAACAATCCTATGCCATTTATTTTGTGAGCAAGAACTTGTCCCCTGCCGAGTTAAATTACACATTTACCGAAAATGAATTCTTGGCAGTTGTTCATGCTATTAACAAGTTTTGTCATTACATTACATGCTATGAAGTATTTGTACATACCGATCATTCCGCCATTAGATTCCTCATGAATAAACCTATAACTAATGGCCAAGTGACTAGGTGGCTCTTCTTATTGCAAGAATTTAATATTATTGTGCTTGACTGACCTGGAAAGGATAATGTAGTAGCTGACTTCCTTACCGAATAAAATATGAGGATGATGATGTCCCTGTAGATGATAGTTTCCCAGACGAGCACCTCTTTTCCCTTTCTGTCAATACCCCATGGTTTGCAGATATGGAAAACTATCTGGATACTAGGAAGTTACTGTCTCATTTGTCACCTCATGAAAAGTAGAAAATTATTACACAAAGTGATAATTACTCTTGGGTTGGTCATGATCATTTTCGCACAGGTGTTGATTTGATTATTCGTAGATGTGTCCGATAGGACAAGGTATCTGCGATACTACGAAGTTGTCATGATGGACCATGTGGTGGCCACTTTTCTAACAAACGTACAACATATAAGTTGTTACATTCGGGTTACTATTGGCCTAGCATTTTCAAAGATGTTGCCAAATATGTGAGAAGTTGTGATAGTTCCCAAAGGATAGGAATACCTACGTCAGCTGAAAAAATTCCTTTGCGTGCCCAAGTTATGATAGAACCCTTCGAAAAATGGGCCCTTGACTTTGTAGGACCAATTTCACCCATGTCCCATAAGAAGAACTATATTTTGGTTTGTACGGACTATGTCACCAAATGGGTAGAGGAAAAAGCCCTATTCCGGGCTACAAAGAAGTCTATTGTCAAATTCATTGATGAAGACATCTTTACCTGCTCCATTGTCCCTCGTGAAATTGTTACCGACCAAGGCACTAAATTCACGTCCAAGCTGATGAAAGAGATAACAGAGAAATATGGGATTAAACATTGTAAATCTTCTCCATACCACCCACAAGCCAATGGTCAGGTAGAGTCTACAAATAAAGTTCTGGAAGCCATCTTGACCAATATTGTTCAGTTACATCACCGGGATTGGGATTATAGGCTCCCAGAGGCTTTGCGGGCATACCTGACTACCTGGAGAAATACCACTGGGCACACTCCTTATGATATAGTGTACGGGAAACAAGTACTTTTACTAATAGAATTCCAAGTAAGGACCTTCCATATTTCCGCAGAATTATGATTGAACCTGGATGAGGCTCAAAAGAAGCGAACCCTACAATTGAATGACTTAGATGAAATAAGGAAATATGCCATCCAATAGACAATATTAGTCCAAAAACAGAGGAGCAAGGGACATGACAAGTTTATTAAAAAGAAACACTTCCAACCTGGTGATTGGTCCCTGTTTTTTGATTCCCGATTAAAAACCTTCAAAGGAAAACTTACCACCCATTGGTTGGGCCCTTACAAGGTAGACACTGTATATGAAAATGGAGCTGTAAAAATTAAAACAATTGACGATGGACAAGTCTCCTTTCTAGTAAATGGACACCGACTTAAATTTTATCATAAGCCCATTTCTAGAGAGGATTTTCTACAGGTCATGTCAACTAACAAGGCATTGGCCTTAGTATATGAGGAAGTCCCCCTTTGTTCTTGAAAATTTTTCTGAATTTCCTACCGTATATATGTAAATAGTTTTTGAATTTTGTTAATATGGAAATTCTAGAGATTTCTGTAAGTATTTATTCCACCAAGAGTACACAGTTTCAAGGATCTTTCTTCAAAAATTGTTACACTTGAATTTTGTTTCTGCTAAAACATCAAATGAATATTAACTCACTATAATTAGCCATATTTTTGCAAACATTCTCTTTTTTTAAGGCATGCTAAAGTAGTTGCTCTTGAAATTCTTCACCATTGTATAAGGAAGTGATACCATAACTATCAAGCATAGAGGTCTCTCATACAGTGAGTCAACTGTCTTTATCAAAGAGTAACAAGGAAGTCTAATTAGCGGTTAGTCATGGAAACATCCCAATAACTACAAAGGAAGAAAGTAAGTTGAGCCTAGAGATACCTTTCTGTTCTTTCTCAATGGTACCATCCACTACACACTAAATAGCTTGATTATATCATATATTTAGATAGGCCAAATCCGCTTAAGTATCCCTTACATCGGAACAATCACTAAGTAATATAACGGAAAGTCATCCTCTAATGTAAATACCATCCCAATTAAAAAAAAAAGTTGTTTTCAGAACTGTTCCCCCATATTCTTGCATAAAGCAATCTTATACTAAAATCTTAAAGGATGGAGGGCTAGTCTCTAAGGGTTTAAGAGGCTAACCCACTGGGATACTGAATAGGTCTTCTGGCAGTGGCTATCGGCCTGTGGTATGACTAGATAAACCCGCCGGAGTACTGGACAGGCTTGTTGGCAGCAAGGCATTCTACCTAGCAAGGATGGTAATTTGATAAAAATAAATAATCAATTTAAATTTGTCCTGATGTACGAAATTAATTGCAGACAAAGATGACATGAAGTATTTGTGGTTAAGCTACGGTTAATGAATCTCATACACTTTCCATTGGGAAATAACTCTAAGACTATCTTGAAACTCTCTTGCCTATCTCTTCTTATCTATATATGGGATCTCTTATCCTATAGGTGGTGCCATCTTCTAACCGTCTCATCAGACCAATCTGTGCAATTTTATCTTTACACTTGACATACTATCAATCTTTGGCTATTGGGGGATACTGACTAGTTTCCTATACTTTTGATTGTGAGGTGTCACAATACTTAGGTGTGGGGAAGGGGTTCTGGTCAAATTACTAAGACAATTAAAGGGGGGGGGGAGTGAATAAGTTGTTACTGAGCTTAAACGATATATGACTTATTCAAATTAATTTTTAATATCTTCCAAGTGACCATCAATACTATACAAGATATGAACAACATAAATAAAGAACATCAGTCACACACAAGATATACACAGAGTCAAATTTTCACGAGGAAACCCATAAAGGGAGAAAACCTATTCTTCTTCGAATGATATGCAGTATTTTAAGTTATGTACATGATATATCTTTGAGAACCAACTCAAAGTGAGGCTACTACCTCTGTTTTGAAAGCTCCAACTTGCTGAGAGCACCAACCCTCTTTCTTCTCTAGCACCCACTAGAAGGAAGCATCAACTCCCTGATTGTTCCAACACTAACTGGTCTTATACAAGCACCAACTTGTATACATAAAACTCTATGTTTTCCCTAGCACCACCCTGCCACCTTATTTTCTAGCCACAACTAGATGAAAGCTTCAACTTCCAGTATTCAAGCACCAAATTGAATAACAGAGGACCACAGTCCTCCCTAGCACCACCCGACTTCCCTGTTCATAAATAAATGATTGAATAACCACCAGTACAGATATATCAATTCTTACCTCTTGTTCTTTGTTCTACAATTCTTCTCTGCTTCTATTTGTTCTGCAATTTTTCTCTGTTTCAAATTGTTCTGCTATTCTGCTCTTTCTTCTATCCATTCAGTATCTGTTGCTCATCTATGAGTTTGATCTCTCACTCTACATGCTGCAATTTTAACTTTCTTACAGTTCAACTCATTTTTTCCGTTAGAACAACTAACCCCACACAATCACTGCATATCTCTTTTATGCACCCCAACCACTTCAGTTACACCTTGAATTTCCTAGGGAAAAAACGCTACAACAACTGAATCACCAACCATCCGAGAACCATGATTCAGTTCTCCTAACTGAATCGTAACTGAACAATTAATCGTGAATATCAACAGTATCCCTTCGATCATATTCTCAAATAACCAGCACCGTTGGATTAAATCCATGGGGTTTGACGAGTATCCCATATGCCCACTAGCTGTCACCATGGGCCTAATCAAGAGGCACTTTGCAGTTTCGCGTTTCGCGAATTTTGTTGCGAGTCACATTGACTCTTCCAACTCCCAATCACGAAATGGAACCTTGCAACTTGCAAGCTCCTTCCTTCACGTTCCCATGGCTGTGACCAAGCACTTATCCATAAAGTGCTTTCATGACTCACGATTTTGAGAATCCTGTGATGAGGCATCTCAACTCTCCCATGTCGCAGTCTCTGAAATGGAGCTTAGCTCCACTAGCTCCTTCCTCCAACTCTCAACGATGTGACCACAAGTTATGATCATTCACTAATTAAATGAGCACTTCACGATTTGTGACTTTGGAAGTCCTGTGATGAGGCGTCTCGACACTCCATGTTGCGATCTCCGAAATGGATCTTAGCTGCACTAATATTTTTCCACATGTCCTCTGGCTCCAACGACCAAGATTATTTTGCAACCTCACGTATCGTGAGTTCAAGAAGTTAGAGCACCTCCTTCCTTTGGATTTCCTGATCTGCGAAACTCCGAAATGGACCCTTTGTCGTGCGTTGATCTTTCACCACGTTTCCTCCTCGATGATGGACAATCCTCCTACTTTCGGCACTTTTTAAGCCCACTTCATCTTGCATTTAAAAGTCATGCTCGTTCTTCTGGATCCAATGATGATCGGTCCTCTCACTTAGATCTGACGCCTGAGATTTGTTCTCCTATTCTGCACACTCTTCCTGGCTGATTTCAGATCTGACACCATCAAAAATTCTGAATGGGTGATCCAACGATCAATGTTACTCTTCACTGTTAAGCTTATGTTTTCGATCTCCATCATCGTTGCACTGCTGATCTTGCCACTTTCTCTTGTTCGTCATTATCATGCTGATCTTGCCATCAATGAAAAACAAATACTCTTCCTTCTGTCTGTAAATATGCCAACAGGTTCATGAGCTGACAAATGATCATTGCCTAGAGAAATAGATCTTTGCAAGAGTTTTTGTATTATTTCCATGATACAGGTTATTACATTGATAGTCATATTTTTTTGAAAGTGCTAAATTCCTGTGTGCTATAAATTATTGAACATATTCCTAATAGAACAAATCACTTTTATTGGTTTATCTTTCATTACAAGTTGCATATTGTAGGTTTGACAATACATGTTTTTACTTTCTATAACCTGTTCATTGTAGGTTTAACATTTTATGTCATATTCAAGAAGATTGAGTGAGCATGGAGCATTCTGCCTCTGCTCATTTACTACTATGATTGTCAACAACACTTGAAATTCGCAGGCTATCCATTATAGGAAGTGAAAATGTATTTAACACAGAGGTACTGGATGAAGTACTGTATGAGGTTCCATATAAAATGTTGTATGAGGTGCTGAACGAAGTGACATGTGAATTACACACCAGTAACTATCCTAGATTCCAGGTAACCAGAACTCAATTACATTCAATTGAATTGGTTGCAGACATTGATTGTATATGCTTCATATGTTTATGATCAAATGTTCAAGTCAAAAGACTTGGACATTGATCTAACCACACATCATTACATTGCTCCAAAACGAGCTGTTGAATTCGAATTCTCCACACATGGCAGCCCGTTCGCACATGTGTGCAACCCACTCCACTATAGGTTCATTCAAAATCGGGCTGGGAAACCATTATCTCCATTCTCCCTTTCCATTTGATCTGCCCTCATCATCATCACAAAGTTGATTACCTGCGAAGGTAGATACTTCACCCTCAAAGCTTGTCATTTCATATTGTTGGCTCATTTTCTGTTCAACAAACCTTTGAACTTCCCCTTCTATTTTCTCAAAATCTTGGAGAAGATGTCCTCTCAAGTGAGGAAGAATGTGACTAACCCCCAAAATAGTCTCTTTCATCATGGATTGATCAAACTCCTTGTTCTAGCTGAACTAGAGAAACAGGGGCAAACTTGGGATGCCTTTATCTACCAATTTTCAAACCCTCACTTGACAGTTAAGACCGAGAAAAATCCACTTAGCCTAAAAACTATCTCTCCATCCAAGACTCACTCTCCAAGGACTCCAAAACCCCTTGCACAAACCCTCTCTTTGTTAGAATAATACAAAAAACTTGTTGATATCCCTACTTCTTCATTAGGTAAAAAGGCTAAGAGAAAAGACCAAAAGAATCCTATTGTTAACCCCCCAATGCCTTCACTCTCTCTTGATCATACACCTAAGAATCCCCAAGAAGTAATTCAGCAAAAATTTCTCATTATTCCCACAAATAGGAGGGGAGCCAATCGATTTGGTAAAGGACCCTTTCGAAAGAATACCTGGAGTACAAGAGAAAAACCTTATGCAAAACCCATGCCTACTTCAGATCCTATCCAAGTGTCTTCCGATATTGAGATCCCTCACAAGAGACCCAGGGAAGTTTCTACAGATGGATTAGAGCCACTAAAGAAGACAAAATCAGAGCCCACCTCTCCTTACCAATCCCCCATCACTCCTACTTCACCCATGCCTAATATAGATCCTAAAACTGATAGATTGTCCACATCCCTCAAAAGATCTAAGCCTTCCTCAGAGATCACTGATTCTACCCCAACCATACTGAAGCTACAAAAAGAAAAACATCATCTTCTCCAACAATTGGAAGAGAGGAAGACAATAGACAGACACCTTCATCATGATAATGCAGTCCTTCAGGCAAAATTTAACTCTCTTCAACGATTGGTGGATGAGATGACCAAATCTAACCGTAGCCTTAGAGAATAGCTGAAGCAACATAAGAGACACAAGGCTAAGTCTTCACAACGAGAAGGAGAAGCTTCCAAAGCTGATCCTCCTCAACAAGCCTAGTCATGAGGGGTAACTTATTTTTGTTTGCAGTGGGACCTGGAAAATTGTAAGAGTGGGGGTAATGTTGTTCCCGAGATATGATCAATTTTATGACAGTTATTAGACACTTTTTTTCGAATGTACATATGTGTTTTTCACATTTTGAAGGATCTTTTTCAAGAATTTTATGCTAAAACGGTATGATCGACACTGGGTATGTATGATTCATGTTTAATGATTGTATTAAGTATAATTCATCATGTTTTTACGCTTCGAAGGATATGATTCACGTTTTTTGGTGATAGGGTGAAAACTCACCACATTTCTACTTCCGGCACTCAGTCTGGCACTCCTTCCAGCACTCGTTCCGGTACCCGATCCGACACTCTGTCCAACACTACATATTGCACAGAAATAGAGGGCGACTTGGCGGTTATGGTATTGGCAGCCAGTGATGGGTGAATTGAGAACATGGGTTTTGTTCGTGCTTTCCCCCTCCAACTACTGAGCTCTCAACAACTCAGTTTTATTTGTTCAAGAGGGCGATTATTGGCTTGCTTTGTTTTATGAGTTAGGGCATCATTTAATGAAAATTGTCGAATTTAGAAGTGGTTCGACCATCTTGTGGTCGACCACTTGGTCTGTAAACATTATAAATACCACCATGGTAGTCAGACATAAGTTAAGAAGTAGAAGCATTAGTGTGATAGATAGAAATACGTTTTTACTCTGTTTTTCCATTTTTACATTGCCAGCTTATACAAGAATTGTGTTTTTGAGTTTTCATGGTGAATTTGAATTGTTGAGTTCATGGTGTGCTATTAGAAAGTGACCACGACTTGCTGGGGGGCCCAATAGCAGTCTGGTAATTGTTCTTTGTTTTTTTCATGCATTTTATAGTTTAATTGTTCTCTTTATTTTCATGTACATCCATTTTTATTGTGTTAATTAGTTTGTTGTTATAGTTTAATTGCTTTGATTCTCTTTTGTAGGTTAGAATGATGGATTGTGTTAGCATGCATTGATCTTGTAGTTAGGAACGGATTTGCAAATCCCTAGACAAACCCCATGTACAATTAGATATTAGATTATGTCTTTATTTATGATTTTAGAATCAAGTTTAAAACATAGTTTTAAATAGAATAGAACAAAGTTTTAATTTGGGTTTTCTTTGACAAGGATTTGATGGATGGATAGAGTTAATTTTAGTTTTTAATGATAGATTGCTTATTTCAGTTTTATATAGATCTTTCTTACTTAGTTGTTGGTTAATACATTTGGTAGTTTACTTTTTATTGTCATTTTCTTATTACAGTTTGAATTGTTAGAATAAATATAGCATAGTTTTCATTTTATGTAATTTGCTTTCTAGAATTAAATTGCAATTATATTTCTTAGTTAATGGTTGAATCTAGTTTTTCTTACATAGTATAGAAGTACAATGATGATCTCGTTATATTGTTGATGGTTAATAAATGAATATGCAGGGTAATTGACGATTGTTTATGTCATGGCTAAATTCTCATTGGATTGTTTAATCCATACCTTTCACTTTGCTATTGAGATTAGTATTGAGCTTATACCACTTGAATTAGCCTTTGTTGTCAAGTGCCATCGAGATATCATATGACACCGGAGACATTCACACAACCACCAACATTATGTTTGAGTTTTCATAGATTAAGAGATATTTTTCTTGCTTTCATATATTAAGAAATAGTTTTCTTGCTTTCATAGATCAGAAAAGATAGTTTCTTGCTTTTGTAGATCAAAAGAGATAATTTCTTGCTTTCATAGTTTCAAAAGATAGTTTAATTGCTACTGTAGGATAGATAATATTTTCTTTGATAGACTAGATAGTAGTTTTGCTTATCATAGATTAAAGGTTAGTTATTATTTCTTCTTGCTTTCAATTAAATAGATTTCCTTTCATGAATTAGAAATAGTTTTGAATTAAGAACATAGGCCACTTGCCTCTTAGGCTAGATAGTTGTTCAATGAGAAGTTTTTATTTGATTACTTGCAATAGAAGCTATCTTAGAGTAGTTAGTTTCTTACTTTCTTTAATAGGTTAGTTAGTTGTTTTGTCTATTTTCTTTAATAGGTTAGCTAGTTGTTTTGCTTACTTGTCTATTTGCTTTCATAGGTTAGTTGGTTGTCTTTTCTTACTTGATTGCTTGCTTTAGTAGAATAGTTGCTTGCTTGTTTATTTACTTTCTTTCATAGGGTAGTTGCTCAATGAATGTAGGTTGTCAAGTTAAATTAGTTTTATTTTATCATTTTCTTATTTTTATGCTTAAAGTAGTTTGCTTTTTCTTATTGTTTATTGTTGAACTAGTTTGATTTACATAGGATTTTTACTTGTCTTCTTAGAACTATCCATCGATCCTTGGCCCAAAAGTACTTAGGTTACAGAGTTTAAAGTTGCTTTGTAGGGTTTTCTCATTAGATAACTTTGCTTGAATAGATTAGCCTTAGATAGCCACTTCCTTAGTTAGACTATACTACTATCATCCCCTCTACCTTTTGTTGGTTGTGGAGCCTAATTATCTTCCTGATTCAGAGGTCCTTGCTTTCAGCTGTGTTTATAGCCCATGAAGACTTTACACCCCATAAGTATGTACACTCTTCCACGTAGGGGAGTGCAGAGGGGGGGTACCCCCTCTACAGGGTCTGGGGGTGAAGCCCCCGAAAGAAAAATTGCCTTGTAAATGTATATTGTAATTTCAATGTAAATTTGGCCCGTTCATTATAAGGTCGCAGATCTAACAGTAGAAATTATGTTAGGGTTTTTTTCCCTAGAAGGAAACCCTCTATTATGAGGGAAATGTATTATGGCTATGCATTATGGCGAGTATTGTATTCTTAGAGAGGAGGTTGTGAGAGAAAGAAGAGAAAGTTACAATGGGTATTGTTGTAGGTTGTATCCCTTCATTTGCTGGATAATAATAAAGGAAGGACCTGTAAATTTCTCTGGTGGACATAGCCCACTGTGGGTGAACCATGTAAATTTGTGTCTCTATTGTATTGTGTATCTTCTGTGTTTTGTTTCTGCATTTGTTTTATTTTATTGCTCCACGGTCCTGTTTTTCTAACACCTTTGGCATATATTTTGCTACAACTCTGAATTTACTTACCCTGGGTTCACAATTTAATTAAGGGTTTTTAGTGTCTTTTTAGTGCATATAGAACACCCATCAGTATGTAGTGAAGGGGAAGGGAACTATCATGTTTCGACTTGAGTTAGGGGTTTGTTAGAGGCACATGATGTGCTTTGTGTACCGGAAATAAATAAGAACTTTCTCTCAATTTTAGTTTTGGAGGATAAGGATTTTGTTGTGACTTTCTAGAGACGGAAAGTAATCATATGTCCAAAGGGAGTTAGACCTGACATAACATTGGGCATTTCGGTCAGACAGTGTAGGTTATACAAGTTGCAGGGAAAGCCTATAGGTGGATCTAAGTGGATCTTGGATCATGGATTGATGTTAGTGGTAGAGGATGAGGAGTAGGAGGCTCCGAAGGGTGATAAGTTTTCACAAACTTCCAATTTGGGGAGTCAACCTTCATATGGGAAGAGAGAATTATACCCTTTTATTTATGTTAGAAGACTTAGTTGGTATGAACTGAAATTGATGGATTATCAAGAGAAACTTGATGCTCCTAGGAGCACATTGAGGGAGAGTAGGACTTCTACGAAGTTCTCAAACTTCATGGCACTAATATGTAGTATCATCAATTGCATGACTTCTAGTGTTCGAGGAATAGCTAAACAATAGGGTTGGTGGGATGCCAGTGTGTAGGATGATGTGTTCAACATTGTGCTAGGGTCGAAGGATTAACCAATTCCAGGTGGCTCTTTGAGAAGTACCTTCCTTGCTAAGTGGTAGTGTTGATGTTTGTAGCATCAGATAGGTACTTCTGCACAAGTCTAAGTGTCTAGACATGTTGAATTCATCCAAATATTTCTGCCTTAATGCATTACTTTATTTAAAGGAATTATTAAAGTAAAGTGATTTTATTAATTAGTTGAGTTATATTTAAAGAATTCATTTAATTAACATTAGTGAATTGAATCTTATACATTGATCTCAAGTGAGGTGAGAAGTAATCTCAAAGATCAATCACTTTGGGGATTAGGGTTAGTTCATAACTCAATATTATAAAAGAAAGGCTAGGGTAAAGGAGGAAGATACTTGTGAGATACACTTGTGAGAGAGATTGTGTGTAGATACCCAAGAGAGAGCAAAGAAGGAATTTTGTTCAAGGGTTGGATCATGAAGGATTGGACGATTCAAAGAGATCTTAGATAGGTAGAGAAGGACTTCCATATTGGGATCAAGTTAGGGAGAAGAGAGAATAGAGGTAGTCACAAGTGGGTTTCAATAGATTAGAACCACAGAAGCAGGGTCACACCATACATATCTTTTCATATAGTCTTTGAGTGTGTGTATGCAAGTTTCAATGGAGATAGGAACACATATGTAGGGTTCCTTAATGAAAGGCACATACATCTCGAAAAACATGAAAACCCAAGGTCGTACAACAGATCAAGACTTGCTATGGTTTGTAGATAGTCTCTATAGTTTTCTGTATTTCTCTATGGGCCATTTTCGGTTATAACCCTAAATTGAACCTGAATTGCATACTTGTCATCAGGGCATCTAACTTGCTATCTTTACCAAGTCATTATTGAACAACTCTTCTAAAAATCATCATTTTGAAGGTGTACATGCCCTGCTCCATTACTTCCCTCTTACACACGCGGGCTAAGCCAATTCTGCTATAGCGGGAAAACCCCTCTATGGACTACACAAAGGGCCTAAACTGTAGGCAAAGCTAATTGTCTAAAGTCTCATAATTTTTATCACTATCCCAACATTACCGCACAATCCTACATAAAAGACAAGAGAGAGGGATCCGGTAGGCCTACCTTAAACTCTGCATCTGGAGTCGATCCCTTTGTGCTTGGTTGTTTCCTGACTACAAATATCCTCCCAAGGCTGAACTGCATTCATCAAAAGAAAAACAAGAAACTACAAGCATGCATTCTACATATGGATTAGTGGGTTAGACATCGTAAGTAAGAAATGTAAACAAATCATATAAGTTTAAGACGTCATTTGGTGGGACGGAAAAAGTACTTATTTATATTAATCTCACAAAAGTCACTTACAACATGACACTGACACTTATCCTCAAACTTGGTCCTGGTTTCCTTTTCACCATGCACCAACTTCTTCCACGTCTTCTCCTCCTCTTGAGTTCTCTCTTAGGGAAATGGTAAGGGATTTAAAATTGGGGCAAAGGGGGATTGATAAAATGGGCATAGTTTCTTTGCTCTCGTGCTTCCCTTTGCAATGGGACCCCAACCCCTTCTTTTATAGGACAAAAGGGATAGTAACAGTTAGGGTGACTGGCTATGGGTAGTCAAATGGTTAAGTAATGGCCCCAAAACTAGTATCTAATGAAGTTTTCCACATTTCACGATATTTTGTGAGTGTATGCGGGCTATAGTGGCTCAACAAGCATGTGTATGCGAGAAGTAATGGGGCAGGGTGCATACACCTTGAAAATGATGATTTTTAAAAGACTTGTTCAATAATGGCTTGGTAAAGATAGCAAGTTAGATGGCCTAATGCCAGGTATGCATGTCGGGTGCAATTTAGGGTTATAACAGATGACCCCTAATGTGTGAGGTCAGAAGAGCATCTGATGGCTGAAATACATTACAAATATTCACCAGTATATGACGCAAGTGAGCCCAGGGACCGGAGTTCAGTAGGTGCCATCTGCAAAAAATAATAATGTGTCTCACCGAGGTGGGAATACCCATGCTTAAGATGAAATAAAATCATGGCTGCCAATCAAATACACTGTAGATCCATGTCATATAACTATATAAAGTGTACCTGCGAGCAATACACAGTGGATCTACATCTCAAAATCAAAAGATATACATGTAGAGTATCCATCTTCAAGAAGCCAATGATACCTGATGGCGGGAGATGAGGTCTTCAGAGCTTGAGAAACAACTTCAAAATCTTCAAAACTCGGGTACGAGTGTAATATCAGTGTACGACTTCACTACCCAGAGGTCTTCGACGACTCATCAGGAACAAACAAGAGGATCTTGATGATCAGGCATAGAAATTCTTTGATTTTGAGCAAGGACTTGATTGATCATTCTAGATGGCCAGGCATGAGGAGAAGAGACAAAATGCAGAAGGGCCGACTCAAGTTTAGTAAGACTTCCCTTGGATGAAATCATGACAAAAGATGAGACTCAGGAAACATGGAATTGACATAAGTTCACGATGCAAGAGGCAAATCGAACGCTCCATATGTTTGGAAGGGTAACCAAACGGAGGAGGACACAAATCTATGTAGGGAGAACAACTTCCTAAGATCATATTGAATCCTAGGGCTTGACGAACAAATGAAAGGATGTGATTTTTCCAAAGGAGACTCATTGTGCTGTCAACAAAATGAAAATACTTTTCCCTTCCTCTTTTTGGGGTATATTTGATTTTTTTGTCCTTTTCAATAATTTTGGGAAGCTTGAAAAAGAATAAAGAATGCTACGTTACAAAGGAGGATCGAGTGTCGCAAACATACTAGTTACAAGTGCAAGGAACACATGGATTCTCAAAGGAAGGGGACATATGCAGGGAAAGGACACTAGGGAAAAATCCTCCATGGGTCAAGGTGTCAAGACGCAGAGGCAAAGTGCTACTGGGCTTGTGTATAAGGCATGCTTCAGATGGTTCAGTTGAGAGCAACATGGAGCCAACATTAGGCCAAAGATGTAGAAATGTGAATGTGATTAATAAGACACAATGATAACGTCCTTCGATGTGATTTTCACGAGCCCAGAGAAGGTAAGCTTAGTCGTTTTTCATTTTTAGAGAGTCTGAAAAAGTGTAAAAGGAGACTCCACTGGGGTACCTTTTTCGAAGGTAGTCTAGTCAGTTCAAAAAAGGGGTAAACTATCACTGAACAGATGCCTATTCAAAATCGTTTTAACGAGTGTGACAAAGATAATATCGCTCGACAATTTTTTCACTTTTAAGGAGTCTAAAAAGAGCTTAACTATGGACTCCGTAAGAGATGTTCTTCTAGAGCAATTTAACGAGTGTGAAGAAACAAGGTCACTCGACTATCTTTTCAATTTTAGGTAGTCTGAAAAGAGCTTAACTATGGACTCTGTGGGGGTTCCTTTTTCATAGATTTAGTCCCTCAGGTCCAAAAAAGGGTTAAAATTATACTTGAGAATACTCTTGTAGAGAACCGAGGTTCCTAGAGTGTACCTCTGTTCGTACTTTTGACCATCTAGACCTAAAAAGGGGTAAACTACCGCCAGACAGACGTGTCTTCAAATTTCATTTTAGCGAGTGTGAAGGTCAACAATATCGCTCGACAATCTTTTCATATTTAGAGGGTCTAGAAAGGGCTTAAAAGAAGACTCGTTGTGTTTTGGGAGTCCTGAGGGTGAGGTAAAGAGTGATAATGAATCATGAAAATGAGGCTCACACTCATAATCAGGAAAAAATAATAAGGACTCCTGAGCTTATAGTCATTAGTGACAACATGGATACCAAAATGCAACCAGGATCTACCTAGGGCATCCATGTACAGGTAGGCTCTACCACTAAATTATGACACTTCTAGAGAAAACATGAGGGTTCCATGTCATAATTCGGTGGGATTGATCCTATGGAAAAGAGGAAAAGACAACGAGGTGCAGCGAGTGGAGGTGGAAACCTAACTTACATGCACAAAGTTGGAAAAATGACTTTTTACCAAAAGACCTTTAAAATGACCCAACTCTCCAAAAGTTTCGTAATACCCAAAGTAACACTTATCGTAACATTCCATAAGAAACTCATGAACCATACTAAATGATTTTTATGTTTATAGAAAACTACAAAAGGGTTTCGAAAAAATGACAAAAAGGGCCAAAAAAACTCCATAAATAGAAGTTTGGCAGCTCATTATCACTATTACAAATTGAGAATTGACCAAAAGTAAAAAAACACCCCTTTGTCAAAAGAGTTGATTACGGAAGATTCAGTGGATGAAACGAACTTCTGCTTGGACCAAGTAAGTACAAATTAGCCCCTCCTACATTTCCATTCCTCCTTTTTGTATTTATTTTTGTTTTTTTGGGGGGCGATGACCTTTAAAAGGGTCGGCCCTGCGTGTACATTGGCTATCCAAGAACAACCCACGTGTGCACGTGGGCGGAAGAGGAACTTCCCTTGTGTACACACAACTATCCTCAATACAACCCATGTACACCCTCAATAAGTGGGAAAAAAGGAATACAAGAGTTAACTCTCCATTTTTTCCGTGTTTGCAGGATGTATGTTCATCAGAGAGAGAGGGAACATGAGGAATTTGAATTTTTGGTCTCAGGATACCCCACTTCTGTCATTGTCTTAGCACAATGTGGGTTTCTACACTTATTCCAGTGTCCATTCATGAGGGCACAACCCGGGCTGCTAAATGCCTTGGTATATTACTAGCACTTGGATGTGGAGGCATTCATGCTCAAGGGACAGTCGTTGACTCCAATGACTAAGGACATCTATTTTCTAACTGGCCTCTCAAGGAGAGGGTAACCAGTCAACCTACACACTTTTCCCCTTGGGCCACACAACATTGAGGGGCTTATTGGACTCCACTGCGAGGCTGGTACTGAGAAAGTAGGTTCTCAGGTGCCTATTCATAATATCAACAACCTACCGCTGAAAGCGATTATTCTACTCATTGGGCAAATCATTGGATCCACAACTTTGCATCAGGCTTCCCGGGTGCATATGCATTTTGCAGTTCAGTTCTTGAATGCACAATTTTTTTACTGCAGCACAACCATGCTGACATGCATGAAGAGACAGTTGACAGATTGTCAAATGCAGGCGCATAGGAACTTCATGTTTGGGACCATTTTGTGCTCTTTCTTCTTCGAGAGGGTACCCAGTATTAGTCCTCGAGAGACTATACAAGGGCACAAGGCCACTCTCCCAGTGCTATGCAGATGGGCGACGCTCTTGCCGCGACAGGGGGAGGGAGAACCATTGAGGCATTTGATCACAAGTTTTTTGACTAGTGGTCTCGGCAGATTCCAACGATAGAGGACTACCCCTATGCTGAGATTGAATTCTCCAGGGATCTTGACATGGCCATTCCTCCGGGAGTAGAGTGAGGAGAGTTAGGTATGCTTGTTTTTTTTTCAAGGTTATTTAATTTTTATTTATTTTTTATATATATCATTTTTTTGTACAAGAGTATCTGACAAGTATGTATCCGTTATGTGCAAATGTGGGACTAGTGCATCCAACAGATTTCACGGGGAAGAGGGGGCATCCGAGACCGGGGGCAGGACCAACGGCAGGGGGGGGGCCTCCAGCTGGAGAGGCGGATAGATTTTTGGGATGGGTGAAGAGGAACCCTACCATGCTCACTTGCATAGTCCTAATGATAGAGATCGAGTATTTTCCACCATCGATGCAACCTCATGTAGTTGGGGTGCCACGGACCTGGGTCCA
>JZKD02S1761574.1:413841-444242 GCA_000966675.3 Picea glauca | reverse complement strand
TTGACATCTGCCATAGTGAAAAAGATGACATAAAAAAATGACACGTCCATAAAACCAAAAAGACGAAAACTAAGAAGAGAATGTACAAGACTATACATATGGTACAAGAAGTTACCCAAGGTGACCCACCTATGAATAATACTTCTTGAGGCAGAGCCCATTTCTAGGCTCCACCAAAGCATTTCCCTCAAATTCCACCAAACGATAAGCACCCTTCTTTAGAACCTCTTTCACAATGAAAGGTCTGAACCACATGGGTTTGAACTTGCCTGCCCCCAGGGGGTCCTTATCTTGGTCATAGACTAGGACAAGGTCACCTTCTGAGAAAATCCAAGGATGAACAAACCGATCATACTAACTCTTGAATTTATGTTTGTGAGCCTCATTAGCCAAGGTCGCATACCGACGTTGCTCATCGAGATGGTCAAGATATAATAAACGCTCTTCAAGCGGTGACCTGTCTGGAAATAACTTTACTGCCCAATTTAGAGAGGGGATATGGAACTCTATAGGAAAGACTGCTTCCATCCCATAAATGAGTTGAAAATGTGAGAAACCGGTTGCAGTCTTAACAGATGTTCGTTTGTCCCATAATGTCGAATACAACAACAAATGCCAATTTTACCTAGCCGAATCGATCGTTCGCTGTAAAATAGTCTTAAGGATTTTATTCACAGCTTCCACTTGACCATTCGCTTGTGGGTAGTAAGGTGATGAATGTTCTTTCCTCAACCCAAGCTTTGATGTTAACTCAAACATCATTTTGTTCTGAAAGTGACTACCATGGTCAATGACAATCTCTTTCGGGATGCCGAACCTTGCTATTATCTGGTTAAAAAAAAAGAGAGTTGCGGTCTCTCCATCATATTTGAACATTGGCATAGCTTCGACCCACTTCATGAAGTAGTCTACTTATACGATGATATAACGATGCCCCCTTGTGGAAGGGGGGTTGCATGTAGCGTAATCAATTCCCCACTTGGTGAAGAGACCAACTGTGATGACGGGAAAAATGGGAGTGGGGTGTGTCCTCATCTTCTGAGAGAATATCTAACACAAATGGCACTTCTTGACCGATTCAACACAATCTTTGATTAATGTCGGCCAAAAGTAACTGGCTCATAGAATATTTTGGGCTATTGCCAACCCAGACAAATGACCACCACATGCTCTAGTGTGGAAATTGTTAAGCATGATTTCTGCTTCTTTATGGGTGAGACACTAATGAAGGATGCAATCTACACCTCGACGATACAGAGTGTCCTTGAGTATGATATAGTTTTTGGCCTGATGGCATATAAGATGATGCTCATCACGAGAAGCAAAGGTAGGGAACTTCAAATTCTGGAGATAGACTAGTATATCTCCATACTAGGGCTCTGAATACACTATCAGAAACTTGTCTCCTTTGATAGGCGACTCTTCGGGTATAACATCACCTGATTCGACCGGAAGTTCCAAAATGAGTTTTGCAAAGACCAACGACTTTTTGGATTTTGCCGAAACAAAATCCAAGTCGAATTCTTGGAGGATAACTATTCATCTATTGATATTTTTGCCAATTAGACGTCGTGTCAACACGTATTGAAACAAATTCACAACAACAATGGTGGTGGTCTTGCGAAACAAGATGTAGTGACGGAACTGTTGGACAGCATGAACTGTTGCCAATGCAAGGTTTTCAATATGAGAATAATTGAGTTCTAGTCCAACCAAACCTCTGCTCAGGTAATAAATCACATATTCTGAGAGAAAATCATCCTCTTGAACCAAGACCATACCGATGGTCAACTTCGCAGCGGCCAAGTACAATAAGAAATCTTTATTATAATTGGGTGGACGAAGCAGAGGGGTAGATGTGAGGGCGCGTTTCAACGCTTCAAAAGAGTGTTGATTGACTTCATCCCAATGGAAAGGAAGTTTAGTAAATGCATAAAACCCTTTGTGATCTCAACATAGTTGGTGATGAAATGCCATAAGAAGTTCACTTTTCCTTGTAGACTCTTAATCTGAGGGATTGTGCACGGGGGAGGAAAATGAGCTATCGCCTCAAGCTTTAGAGGATCTACCATGATCCCTGTTGTCGAAACAATGAAACCAAGCACACAACCTGATGTGACACAAAAAATGCATTTGTTTGGATTCAAGCAGATCCAGTAGTAGCGACATCGCTCAAAGATAATTTGGAGGTGTGTGGGATGATCAACTCTCTTGCGAGATCGTGATGCTAAATCATCGAGATAAGCCTCGACTATGTGTTTGAGGTTGTGGAAAGCAAAAGACATGGCCCGCTAAAACATAGCTCCAACATTTTTTAGACCAAAAGGCATATTCCGATAAGAAAATGTACCCCACAGATAGATGAAAGAGGTTTTGTGTTGGTTTTTGGGCTTGATCTGTATCTGATTGTATCCTGAAAAACCATCCATGAAAGAAAAGGCCTCGCAACCTGCTCATTCACTGACTATGTGGTCAATAAATGGTGTGGGGAAATTATCCTTTGGACAAGCCTTGTTCAAATCACGAAAGTTCGTACATATGTGAATCGTACCATGTTTTTTGTTGACTGGAACAAGATTTGACACCCATTGAGTCAATTGGATGGGGTAGATGAAACCATCTTGGAGTAGTTTCTCTACTTCAACCTTAATAGCTGCTACTTTCCTAGGATTGACTAGACGAAGATTCTCCCGGACCAGCTTAGCATCAGGATATGTCATGATTTCATGTTCGACAATTCTTGGATCTATGCCTGGCATTTCCTTGTAAGACCAAGAAAACACGTCGCAAAATTCTTTAAATAAATCTGTGTAGATTTGAATCTCCTCGAGGGAGTAGTCCTCTCTGACGAAGATATCCTCCACGATGCCAGGGATTCTGGAGATATCAATAGGTATTGTTTGAGCAATGGTTTCCATATTTCCTTCAGCATAAACAACATGTGTAGTGAAAGGGTTGATAGGACAAGCCTTATCTCCAATCATAGTCAGAGTGAATTCACCTGCTTCAATTTTTCCTAACTCTGGGAGGAAGTAAGATCTGTGATGAAGATCATCCCAGGGTCTGTTCAGACTAGTCATTGCCTCAATAATCACCTCGTCTTAGGGCAAGACTAAGTCAAAAGAATTAATATCAGTGAGGGAACCTTGAGCCCATATAGGCTCGATAAACAGATCTAATTCTTGTGCATGAGTCAGATCAGGGTCGAAGGAAGCTTGCTGAACTATAGAGTACACAACTTCTACCACGGACAAAGGCATGGCCATGTCATGGTGCCCTATCCCTTCCATCATGGATTATGGGGGAGGAAGAGTCCACAGATCATTAAAGTAAGTCATGGGAAACGATGAGATTTGAAATATTTTGGCCCTAGGCTAGTCGGGGACATTTGATATACAGTGGACATTGTCGATTGGAGGTGGGTAATCAAAGGTGGGCACAAACCAACCCCTACATTGACAATGCCAGGCTGACAGTTATCAATCATTGGGACTGTGGATACCTATTGGCCCTTGGTTATGGAAGGAAGCGAAGATCGAGGAAGAAAATTTCAAACGCGAACTACGCGGGAGACACAGTGACTGTCACTGGGTCGAAGTAAGCAAAAGAGAAAAAAATATGGAGTGAAGTATGGAGAAGCAATCCATTGGATGAGGATATCAAGGATGAGAGATCAACAAGGAAGATGGATCGAAGACAACTCAACAAGCAGAGAAAGCCATCATTGGATGCTTTGGAGCACTGCGCGAGAAGGGAGGAAAGACAGGCTGGCGAAGCCTTGAAAAGGTGGGTCAATTTGACCTAGGGTTTTGGGTAATTAGTGTTTTTGACACCTAGGTTTCGACCTAAGGCTATCGGTGAGGGACTATAATGTATAAATAGAGGTCTAGAGTACCTAGGTCGGGTCGGTACTAGTGTGTGGTATTGATATTGATTGTTGTTGATTGAGAGATTATTGTATTGTGAGAGAGAGGAGTGCTGAGAGTGAGAGCCTTATGGTATTGTAAGATCTTAAGTTGGGTGTGAATATCAAGTCTTGCAGTTGGGTGCGCAGGAAGGTGGGAAACAGAGAGAACAAGAGAGAATATCTGCTGACTAAGAGCGCAGATCATAACTGTAATCTTTATCTTAATATATCATAAGCACAGTTCTGTGGACATAGCCCTAGAGAGAGGGTGAATGATCTAGAATCATATCTAGGAGGCTTCCAGGTCTAGAAAAGACTCAAAAATCAAAGTTCTCAGAATTATACTAAACCAATTCCATTGCGACCAGCTCGTCACGCTGATTTCGACAGTATATTTACTTTCTCAAACAGACACTGTATGAGAGAGTTATCACACTCTGACCATTTTCCCAAATAGCTAAAAAGTCAACAGGTCAACTAGGAAAAAGTCAATGATGATGTCAGCATGATGTCCTGTTGACATCATCATGCTGACATCAACAAAGTGGCAAGTGGCAGCAGGGTGACTGGGTAGTGACGGGGACCAATGCAGCGTTGATAAGTGGCATTTGAGGACCAATGAAAGGGCACCACGTGGCCCAGACATGGGCTGCCACGTGGCACCCCATCACTAGTTTGAATGGAAAAATTGTTTTGGAGCTCATGGGGTTCGACCCCATGACCTATTGGCTGACTAAAGCTTTGAGAAATGACCAAATGCCAACGCGCCCACACCATTTTTTGTAATTTAAAACCCACTTTATTGTTAATAAAGTGTATGCATTAAGTGTAGGGCAGGAAGGGTCTGGGGCTAAGCCCCAGCCCATGGTTTAATTTTTGTTACATATAACCACAGGGGCGTAGGAGCCATGTATGTAACCACCAATGCACATTGTTAGCACCTTCCACCAAATGTTTCGGGGGATGGAACCTTGGGGTAGGCGCACCCTAAGGGCGCGGTCCTATACATAGATGCATGTGACCTCAATCTGGAGTGCACGCCCAGCCCTAGGGGATATTTTTGAATTTTTTTTACACAGGTGGGTTTTGAACTATACAGATTGGTTTTTTTATTGATTTTCAGGCCTGTTAATGGATATTTTGGCCATTATTGGGAGATATTGGGCTCTTTTTGAGCCCAGATTTTGGGAGGAAGTTGGGGAATGATAACCAACTTCAGATATATAAAAACCAAGCTTGTTTGAGGCCATGGAGGACAGTCATATCATAGTTATGCTGAAGAAAAGCCAATCCAAAGCCATTTTTATGCAGGGAAGCTGTTGAGGAGCAGACGCTTGCAGACCATTTCTGGGAGATACACTCAGTCTTTTTCAGTGCCGTCAGTAGTGTTGGATTTCTGAGGTTGAGGAGAACACAATGAGACTAGTATGAGATCCATTTGATGTACTTTTTCTATACTATGCAAGAATTGAAGAATTAATAAAGAAGCCTCCCCCACTAAGACAAAGGCTCGGAGACATAGGCAATTTTGTGTCGAACTCCGTTATCACTTCTCTTGTTATGGTTTGTTGTTCTTATTGCTTCAGTTCAGATATGTATATTGTATTTTGGCTGCTATGTTTCCTCATTAAATTCATCCTCTTTCATTCAGCTTCTTAAGAGGTTAATTAACACATGCAATTAATAACTCAACCATAGTCATTAAAAGATCTTTTTGGATCAAGTGGTATCAGAGCTAGTTGACGTTTGGATTTGAGTTTTGCATGTTAACCAGGGAAAAGCTACAACGTGGTGAAGGCAATCTTGTTGCAGAGAATCCATTAATTGGATTGAGAAATAGAGCTTCTCACAACGAGAAGATGGCATCGGAAGAAGGGCTTTCTCAGGATGAGAAAGAGTTTCGGAAAAATTTCCTTGCTATGTCGGAGATGATGAAAGTTTTGTATGAGGATTACTTGGAACAGAAAAGACAAAATCTGGGTGAATCTTCAAAGGGAAAAAGTGAAGAGGAAGAGGATCCTCCTTATATTCCTCCTTCACCTCCACCATCACCTCCACCATCACCTCCTTCTTCTCCTTCTTCTTCAAGTTCAAGTTCTAAATCTAATGCAAAGAAACATGTTCATAAGCATAAGAATGAAATGCCATTGTTAAAACTTGATGTTAAATTTGAGTTACCCATATATGATGGTGAAGTTAATGAAGAGAGACTTGAAAATTGGGTTTGGCAGATGGAGGTTTACTGTAGTGTGCAACAGATCAAGGATGAGGCCACACAAATCAAGTTGGCATCTTTGAGACTTGCAGGCACAACTCCCATCTGGTGGCAAAGCAAGTTGCAAAACGGAACACAAAAAGTGGGTAATGTATTTCCATCATGGAAAAACTTCATTTCTGCACTTAGGAAGCAATTCTATCCTTTGGGTTATAAAGAAAACGCATTAATTGAATGGCAATCTTTAAAACTAAGAAAAGGACAAATGGTGCAAGAGTATACTGATGGCTTTCAAAAAATGGCATTGATGTTATATATCCCTTTACATACACAGGAAACCCTTATGAAGTATATAGGAGGTTTACTTGCACATATTAGAAACACGGTATTCATGTTTGGACCCACTAACCTTGATGAGGTTTTTGTTCAAGCTACATATATTGAAGCAGGAAAAGAAGGTGTGTCAGGGGAATCATCGTCTTCAAGAAAATAGGACAAGAGGAAATGGCATGGCAAGAATTCAAATGCAGTGACAAGGAAGGAAGGGAAGCCCTCTTGCAAGCATTGCAAGAAAGAGGGACATGATGAGGACAGATGTTGGTAGTTGCATCCTGAGAAGAGGCCAAAGGGGTTCAAGGAAAATAAGGGAATGAAAACAATGGCAGTTACAACAAGACCCACAGACTTGGGATTGGATTCAGGTGATGAATCAAAGATATCATTATTTGGTATGACAAGTAAAATTGGTGAAGGCATTGATTGTAGAAGTAACTTGTTTCATATAAGGACCATCATGTGACACACTAAGATAGACACATTAATCGACAGTGGATCTCAAGCTAATCTAATCTCAGAAGAATTGGTTAAGCAATTGGGGTTAAAAACACAAAATCATCATAATCCTTACACACTTAAATGGATAAGAAATCATCATCAAATGCACATAACAAAGCAGTGCACAATCAAATTTGCAATTTCATCTAAGTATGTGGATGAGGTAACATGTGATGTAGTGTCATTAAGTGAATGTGGAATGGTCTTAGGTAGTCCATACTTATATGATTGTAAGACAATCTTCTACAGGATAAAGAATCAATATCAATTAACCAAAGAAGGTCAAGATTATGTGGTTCATACTCATCATGTTAAGGAAAATAAAACACTTCAAACAATGGAACAATTAAATAAGGTAGTTGTTATAACCCTAATTTGCACCAGACATGCTTACCTGGCATCAGACCATCTCAGATTCCTTCTTTGCCAAAACACTGTTGAACAACTCTTCTTAAAAACACCTTTTATAAAGGCCCACGCACCCTGCTCTATTACTGAATGCATGTACACGCTAGCTGACCCAAAACAACCCGTGTGTACCTACAAAAGCACGAAAAAAGGAAAGTCAATGACAAAACACACAACTTTGGGTGAGTTAAATTAACCTTTCGACCATGCATGACCAAGGGTTCAACCAAATACCTAGCTTCTTCTGGCCTATAAAAGAAGGGTTAGGGGTCCCATTTGGAAGAGGAGAATCATAGTAAAGAAACTATACCTGATTGTGCATTACCTTTCTCCCAATGCTTTAGCCATCCTTGTGCAAAGAGAAATATAGAGCAAAGAAGTTGGAGGATAGTTGAAGAGGATCCCAGGACCAGGTTCATGGAGCAGTGGTCGGCTTCATCATTGTAAGTTGATTTGTTGAAGTTAATAATAAATAAATACTTTTCCTATCCCACAATATGAGGTGTTCATGGTTTATTACATACATGTTGTTTGAATCTCTAACCCATTAATATATATATCAAATGCATGTGGAGTTGTTTGTTTGTCTTGTGTGAATGAAGGTCAACCTTGGGAGGAGAGGTGCATTCAAAGAGCGATCAAGCATGAAGAAGGATCGATATCAAATGCCCGAAATAAGGTATGCTCACTTGATCTTCTTGACTACGTATTTGCTTAAGAATAATGGGGATTAGGTCTGGGACGATGGTAGAAAGTAGGAATCTTTAGGTCTTTTCTGCATGCATATTAAAACCCTAAGTGCTAGTCTGTAGGGGGATTTCCCACTCACAACAGAATTGGTGACCATACTGGGGATATCTCTAGGGTTTTTGGGAATATTTTTTGGGTATTTTTAAGAACTGGTTTCATTTCCTGTTTTTAAAGTTTCTGCAAAAGTCTGAGCTAACAGAGATTCTGGTCTTCCATACTAGTTATCTCTGTTTCTTTGCTTGACTGCATTTTATTTTCCCGAAGACACACAGAGGTACACGCGGACTGTGTAAGGTCTGCACGCATGTACCGACGACCTACATTCTCATGGACTGCGTGTACACGCTAGCTGAGGAAGTGTTAGTCTTGTGTATGATTCTAGAAAATTTCTTTTAGAGAGGCATTCATCCTCTTCCCTGTCAGAATTAGTCCTTCTCAGGGGTTTTCTGGAACTCTTTCTAGTCTTTGTTGTTTGCAGTCTATAGCTTAGGTTTCACCTTAGATTGGTTTGTTCTATGAAGTTTTCCTTGAATTGTTTTCTTTTTTCTGTTAAAGTAAGTGTATGAGTCTTCAAGAGATTCTGGTTCTCAGTGCCAGTAGTCTCTGCCTGGGCTGGCTTTCTTGGCTTTTCATTTGTCTCAGAGTTTCATATATACACGCGACCTATATAAGGTTAGCACACATATACATGCGCTCCGACTTTACACAACTCGCGTGCACATGCTTGTTGTTGAACTGTCAGTAGTGTGCTTGAGGAGAGAATTTTTGTTGAAAGTGAGGAAGTCATCCTTTCCTTTGACAAGAGTTATCCCTCTCAGGTTTTTGGGTCTCTGTCATAGCGGTCAGTAACTTAGGTTTGATCACAACAATAGCTTTCTTTTTTCATTTAGAAGTTTTCCTCAAAGTTTTGTTTTATAGGGTTTTTAGACAAGTGTGAGAGTCCAATTTTAATTTGCTTGTGTGTGATTTTTAAAGTGACTCTTTGCAATCTACACTTAGGACATAAGTTTTCTTAGTTTTGACTTGTTGATATTTTTCCTTTTTGCTTTGTGAGCATTCAAATAAAATAAAAAATTCTTTTATTTCTTTGTTTGGTTAAAAAGTGTTGTTTTGCATTAGTAACCAGGGAAAAGTCTTTTCTTTCATAAGTTCTTGATAGTTTACTTAGATCATAAGTAGCTCGTAGTCGAGTGAAATCCTTCTTTGAGTTTGTTGTTCAAAGATCTTAGAAAAATTTTAAGTTTGAAAATTTGTTTAAGAGTTGAGTTAAGTAAAGGTTTTTTGTTTCCAGCTTTCTGTTTATTTTTCTTTCATCTTTCGAACATCACTAGTTTCACTTTCATAACCTTTGACTTAAGAAAATCCATAAAATTAACGCTAAATCTAAAATTCATTAGACTTTTTATGTTTGTAGGGTCAACCAACTAGTTTAGGGTTACGGCCTTGAATTAGGTTGGAGAGGAAACTCTTCATGGCCATTAAAATCAAACATTGGAGTCTGAGTTAGGGAGTGTCAAAGTCCAATATCGTGAAATTTATCCAGGACCCCCCTCTAACACAGGGGATAAACACGAGGTCGTGTGCAGAAAGTTAGCAGAGATAACCCCTCCAAAACTGGACCAATCATAGTGGAGAACACATATAGAGGGCTTGTCTTGGGATTCCGTCGATTGCATTTTACACAGAGCTTCGTGGGTCTCAAATACATTCAAGGTCCTCAGTTGTCTTCCGGACCACTTGCTTTCGATACCCTTGACATGTTTTGGGCTTGATACCTTGCTCATTGTGGTCTGCTCGACTTTCGACTGTACCCGCCTGGTGATTGTTCGCGCGCTGGCAACCTAGTTGCCTATCTTTTTAGAGACATACACAGGTGACTGCGGGAGTATACCGTGGTACCTAGGAAAAACATTGGGCCACGCTTTGTAGAGTATACTCGGAGGGTGCTCCCGTGTTCGAGTTGCATTTGCACCGGTAAGTTTCTCTAGTGTTGGTTGTTGTAACTGTTCTTCCAATTAGTTTAGTGTTTGCTTGTTTTATCTTGTAGGGACTTTTTTAGTGTGTGTTGTTTTTGAACGAATAGAAATCCCTAGAGTGTCTTTGATCTTCTCACACAGTGGAGGATCACGAGCTCCACCAGTCACGAAGGCTTCTGGGCCTATCACAAGTTACACTAGAGCCACCTCCGCCACCACTAAGGCGAAAGATAGACCAACAAGGGTCTTTTGAAGTGATCGGGTCACAAGAAATTGTGCCCGACCAACATCCGGAGAAAACGATCATTTTAGACTTTGGAGCAAAAGCTCTTAGTCCATTTGAAACTCCAACCATTGATCTTTCAGCACCCATCATCGTACCGATACACCCTTACGAGTGCCAGATAGTGTCCCATGCAGCAATGAAAACAAATGTTGTCATTGCTTCTGGGAATTCTTCAATTCCCACTACGGTTGTCACCACAGGAGAGTTTCCACCTCCTAACCCACCATCACCAGTCCGAGCCACCATGGTCTCGACTGCCTCTACCTCACACAGTGGTCCGATCCCATCTATGGCGGCGACCACAACCCCTTTCACACTAAGTGCGACAGGCCCTCTGTTCTCATACGGGATGCCTAGCTCATGTACAAGTCCTGTAATTTCCTACTCCACTTCACAGACTTTAGGTCTAGGGGCAGGGAGATCTAAAACTCCTATGCAAGGACACATGGGGGGAACTTCAGCTCCTTTTAACGCTTTCCCTTATGGGGGAGGTCATATACCTCCTTCGTCCCCTTCGCTCGGTGGCACACATCAGCAATCCGCCAGGCTACCTACACACCATAGTTTATTTGGAGCAGGGAGTCAAGGACCACCTTCGCATAATATGTTGGTACGTTCGACACTATTTTATTTGTTGGGTGCATTTGGTAACAACGCCTTCTCATCAGCTGCTTTCCCAACTGGGGGCAATCCCAGTTTCGGATAACCTATTCCTATGCAGGGTACTATTCCTGCACAAGGGGAAAACCCAGGAACCTCTTTCACATCAGGGCCTTAGAATTCTTAGCAGGGATCCGTTCCCTCATCAGGAATGTTGATCTAGGGAAATTATTTTCATAATCAATGGAACCCTGGACAAGGTACTATGCCTATCCCCACGGGATCAGCATGGGGCAACCCTTCCCGAAGTCCTCCGAATGAAATGCATGCCCAACCATCTACGTCCTATTTTGGGAATCAACCGATGATGTCTCCTCACACGTAGAATCTGTACGCTGGTCATGGCCATGGATTTTACCAGAACCCAGGACAGAAGCCAAACTTTTCCTGGAAACCTAGTGCCAGTCAAACTCCAGGTCCCTTTTTCCCAGGTTATCACCAACAACCCAAACTACCTTTCCTGGCAACCTTGCATTTGCCAGACTTGACAAGGTTGTTGAATGATCCTATCTGTCACGATCCACGTTGGCCCCCTATGCTGACGAAGTTGCCTTCGGACATACCAAAGTTTGAAGCCAAGCCTAACGAAGATCCAAGAGATCATGTGACTACCTTCCATCTTTGGTGCTCATCTAACTCATTGAAAGATGACTTTGTACAGTTATGATTGTTTCAACGTACTCTCATTGGGAGTGCCGTGAAATGGTACATTGAGATCGACCGCTCAAGATACTCTTCCTTCGGCGAATTGTCAATGGCTTTCCTAAACCATTTCCAATTACCTGTGAGATACGACGCTGGCACAAAATTGTTGGCCAATTTTGCACAGACAAAAGCGCACCATATCTCTGATCACATTCGAGAATGGAGATGCTGGAAGAGTTTAGTTAAGGTGCCAGTCCCACCAACATTCATACTCGAGTGGTTCCTTAAGTCTTTGTTCTCGCAGTTAGCCAAAGACGTTGCGACGTTAGGAGTATTTTCCGAAGAAGATGCCATCATGAGAGCTCAACAACTTGAGCTAATCTATTCTCAGTTCGGTTTATTATACGAGATCTTTCCAGATGTGCCATGCTCAATACTTGATAAAACCAGATAGAGAGCTGGACCACATGCCTATGGTATTGTTGGTTCAGCACAAACAAAGCCCACTGAGCAACTAACAAAGCAATTGTAGCAATTGTCTATACAACACACAGTGGCCAACCAAACTATTTTTTTGGCTGCTCGGCCTACTAAAACGTCGGATGTACACACAGTGCAATCGACAAATCCAAAGGCCACCCAACAGCCTGAAGGAAATAAAAAACAATGAAAGAAGGGTAAGGGGGATAAGAAACCCACTAATAATGCTGCCGGGGGCAACACTGAGAAACAGAAGGGGAGGTATCCGTGCAACCTGTGCAGGGAAGACCACCTGACCCACCAATGTCCTTGGCTTGCAGAGGCCCAAAAGTTTGTGACATAGCAATAGCCTGTTGTGTTAACCAATCCATTTCAGCATGGGCAAAACCTAACCCAAGCCTCTACAAGCACAAAAGGGAGAAGTAAAGGACCCTCTCCATCTTCAAACAATCCTGCATCCACGAATGTGTATATGATGAAGGGTGATTCTTTTATATCGACTAGAGCGCATGACTACAATAAACCAAGCAATTCTGAGAAGGGCAAAGAAGTCGAAATCCCCTCTCTTCCTCTACAGATTGAGAAGAATTTGGGTGAAACAATGACACGCATCCCAAAGGGCATGTTCAAAAAATCTTCTCACAACCCAAATGCAAGGGCCACCCAGAACTATTATGTGGTGGAGGATTTGTCTCAAACCCCTTGTGCAATGTCTACTTTGGAGGTCCTCCAAAGATGCCCTTCCCATAGGAAAGATTTGTTAACCTTTTTAGGATCTACCGAGACTTGTAATCTAGGTACCATCATGCTGGATACAACTGACTTAAAACCTCGTCTGCCTTACCACGTAGTGTTTCAGATAGTAGTGGCTCACCCCACGAAAAATTTTACTCGAAATATTTTCCGTGTGGTGGTTGATGAGGGCGCCTCGACATGTGTTATGTCATTGGCATGTTGGAAGGCCATTGGCCAGCCCATTTTATCTCCATTGCCTACTCTTCTCACTGCTTTTGACGGTTGTTCGTTCCGACCACATGGTATCATTCCTTCTTTCCCCGTGCAATTAGGAGGGAAGATCATGTGCATCAAGGTAGAAGTAGTCAACGCGTCCCTTGACTACAATCTCTTGTTAGGAAGGAGTTGGACTTATGCCGTGCAAGCAGTGGTTGCTACAGTTTTTCAGGTCTTGTTGTTTCCACACGAGGATCGAATCGTGACCATTGATCAATTGTCTTTCTCTAGACCTGACCCTTCATTGGGGGTGTCTGTGGTCCCAATGATTGATAATCCCCAACTAGGCATAGTCAATGTAGGGGTTGGTTTGTGCCCATCTTTGATGGGTACCTTCGATTACCCACCCCCTCAAGGCGATGTCAAGTTCATATTCGACCACCATAAGGTTGAGATTTTCCAAGTTTCGTTGTTTCCCATGACTTACTTCAATGATCCGTGGATACTTCCTTCCCCATCAACCACGATGGATGGGACAGGGCACCCGGGCATGTCCATGCCCTTTTCCGCAGCTGAAGTAGCGTACTCTTTAGTCCAGCAAGCTTCAGCCAACACAGATCCAACTCCTGCACAAGAGTTAGATCCGCTTCTAGAGCCTATTTAGGATAAAGGTTCTCTCACTGACACCGATTCGTTAGACTTAGTCTTGCCCTCCGACGAACCAGTAATTGAAGCAATGACTAGTCTGGAAAAACCCTGGGATGATCTTCATCACAGATCATACTTCCTCCCAGAGTTAAGCATAATCGAGGCCGAAGAATTCACCTTGACTATGACTGGAGATAGGTCTTTTCCTATTAATCCCTTAGCTACACACGAGGTCTATGCTGAGGGTAATATGGAAACCATCGTTGAAACCATACCGATCAATATCTCCAGAACCCCTGGCATCGTGGAGAATATTTTCATCGGAGTTGACTGCTCCCCTGGAGAGATTCAAATCTACATAGATCTATTTAAATAATTTCGTGACGTTTTTGCCTGGTCTTACGAGGAAATTCTAGGCATCAATCCAAAAATAGTTGAACATGAAATCACAACTTATCCAGATGCCAAGCCTGTTTGGTAGAAGCTTCGTCCAGTTAATCCCAGGAAAACAACAACCATTAAGGTTGAAGTTGAGAAACTGATAAAATATGGTTTTATCTATCCTATCCATTTGACCCAATGGGTGTCAAATCCTATACTGGTCAATAAAAAAAAAGGCACGATTCATGTATGTACAGACTTCCATGATTTGAACAAGGCCTGTCCAAAAGATAATTTCCCCACACCATTCATCGACTAGATAATTGATCAATGTGCGGGTTGCGAGGCCTTCCCTTTCATGGATGGTTTTTTGGGATATAATCAAATACAAATCAAACCCGAAGACCAGCACAAAAAGACATTCATTTATCAGTGGGGTACATTCACGTATCGTAAGATGCCCTTTGGTCTAAAAAATGCTGGAGTGACCTTTCAGCGGGCCATGTCTTTTGCTTTCCATGACCTCAAGCATATAGTCGAGGTCTATTTAGATGATTTATCATCTTGATCTCACAAGAGAATGGATCATCCAACACACCTCTGACTTATCTTTGAGCGTTATCGCTACTTCCGGATTCGCTTGAATCTGAAAAAGTGCAGATTTTGCGTAACATCAGGACGTTTTTTAGGTTTCATAGTGTCAACAACAGGGATCATGGTTGATCCTCTCAAGGTTGAGGCAATAATTCAGTTGCCTCCCCCACGCACAATCCTTAAAATTCAAAGTCTATAGGGAAAGGCACATTTTTTAAGATGTTTCATCACCAAATATGCCGAGATCACAAAGGGCTTTATGTGCTTACTGAAGAAAGAAATTCCTTTTCATTGGGACGATGCCGCTCAACTCTCTTTCGATGCATTGAAACATGCCCTTACAACTGCCCATCTACTTTGGCCACCTAACTATAATAAATATTTCTTATTATACCTAGCTGTAGCAGAGTCAACCATCGACATGGTCTTAGTTCAAGAAGATGACTTGTTCTCAGAATATGTGATTTATTACCTTAGTCGAGGCCTCGTAGGACCGGAACTCAATTATTCTCATATCGAAAAACTTGCGTTGGTAGCAGTCCATGCTGTTCAACGGTTCCGTCATTATGTTTTGTTTCACAAGACCACCATCATTGTTGTCGTGAATCCATTCCATTACATGTTGACACGACGGGTAATAGGTGGAAAGATCAGTAGATGGATAGTATTCCTCCAGGAATTTGACTTAGATTTCATTTCAGCAAAATCTAAAAACTCACTGGTCTTCGTAGAACTTATTTCGGAACTTCTGGTTGAGTCAGGTGATGTGGTGCCCGAAGAGTCGCCTATCAGAGGAGATATGTTTTTGATCACATCTTCGGATCCCTGGTACAGAGATATGCTTATATATCTCCAGAATTTGAAGTGTCCCACCTCTTCTTCTTGTGATGAGCGTCGACATATACGCCATCAGGCTAAGAATTATCTCATACTCGATGATACGTTGTATCGAAGAGGTGTAGACTGTGTCTTGCACCGATGTCTCACTCACAAAGAAGTAGTTATCATGCTTAACAATTGCCATACTGGAGCCTGTGGTGGTCATTTGTCTGGGTTGGAAACAAACCAAAAGATTTTACGAGCAGGTTACTTTTGGCCGACACTAATCAAAGATTGTATCGAATTGGTCAAGAAGTGCCACACGTGCCAGATCTTCTCTCGAAAGATGAGGGCACATCCCACTCCCATGTTTCCCGTCATCACAGTTGGTCCCTTCACCAAGTGGGGGATTTATTACACTACATGTAACCCTCCTTCAGCAAGGGGGCACTGTTATATCATTGTAGCCGTAGACTAATTCATGAAATGGGTCAAAGCTATGCCAACGTTTTAAGATGATGGAGAGACTGGAGCTCTCTTTTTATTCAACCAGATAATAGCAAGGTTCGGCGTCCCGAGGGAGATTATCACTGACCATGGCAGTCACTTTCAGAACCAGATGATGACCGAGTTAACATCAAAGCTTGGGTTACGGCAAGAACATTCATCACCCTACTACCCCCAAGCAAATGGTCAAGTGGAAGTTGCAAATAAATCTCGTAAGGCCATCCTACAATGAACGATCAACTCAGCCAAGTCAAATTGGCATTTGATGTTATACTCGGCATTATGAGCTTAACAAACGTTTGTTAAGACTGCAACCAGTTTCTCACCTTTTCAACTCATTTACGGGATGGAAGCAGTCTTGCCTATCGAATGTTAGATCCTGTCCCTAAAGTTGGCAGTACAATTATTGCCAGACACTTCTCCACTTGAAGAGAGGTTATTATACCTTGAGAAGCTCAATGAGTAGTGTCGTGATGCGGCCTTGGCCAACAAGGCTCACAAACATAAAGTCAAGTGTTAGTATGATAGGTCCATTTGTCCTCAGATTTTCTTTGAAGGTGACCTTTTCCTGGTCTATGACCAAGATAAGGACCCCCTGGGGGCAGGAAAATTCAAACCCATATGGTTCGGACCTTTCATCATAAAAGAGATTCTAAAAAAGGGCGCTTATCGTCTGGTTGACTTTGAAGGGAATGCTTTGGTAGAGCCTAGAAATGGGCTCTACCTCAAAGTATTACTCATAGGCAGGTCACCATGGGTAACTTTTTGTAACATATGTATAGTCTTTGTACTATTACTTTCTAGTTTCTTTTAGTATTATGGACGTGTCTTTTTTGATGTTATCTTTCGTCACTGTGGCAGATTTCAAGTGAATCTGAGGTGTTCATTGGGTACGCAGACGATGCTAGCCAGCACACTCGGAGGCTAGCCTCCGCAGCTTGGGTAATTTTTACACCTCGAGGCCACTTATTATCTTCCGAAGGTATATTCTTAGGTGAATCCACAAACAATGTCATTGAGTACAGTGCAGTTATTGAGTTGCTTCGTGATGCCCTGTCATTTGGTATCTCTGATCTCTGGGTCTATTTAGATGCTCAGCTAGTTGTGTCACATTTAAATAGAGTCTACCATGTTCATGATCCGACTTTACATTGACGATTCCTTAGGGTACATCTCTTAGAATGAAGCTTTGATTATATTACATATTTTCATGTTCCTAGGAGATTAAACCAAATTATAGATACTCTAGATAATCAAATTTTAGATTGGCATCTCACACACATATGAAAGGATATACACATAAACATGTAAATACATTTTTAAAAAGAAAAAATGATCCACAAGACACAAAAAGACATAAAAATCCATATACAATATCATAGTCACATAGGTGGACACAAGCGCCTCAAGCGCCTCAAAAGTATGACCAATAACAAGTCATGGGGCTTATGCCCTCAAAAAATATATAAAAGTAGTGCTCTGGGCACGTGAAAAGTCTAACTAAGGTCAGGGCATGTGCATTGTACTGATCAACAATGTTTTCCAAACCCCGAAACAATCGGACCCACGCTCGTGGTGCCCCCACTACATGAGGCTGCATAGATGGTGGCATATCCTCAATCTTTTCCATAGGGACCATGCAGGTGAGAGAAGTAAAGTTTCACTCGACTCGTCTCAACACCCTCTCAGCCTCCCCGACCGGAAGCTCTCCTGCTGCTGTTGGTCCCCCTGTGGCGGCAGGTGCGGCCCCTGGCCGAGGATGACGCATGTTCCTCGCATAGTCCGCTGGTCACACTGGTCCCATCTGCACACAACAGACACATATCCGTCAAATACTCTGGTATAAAAAAAAATGATATATAAAAAAAAAAACATAAAAATTACATATGTTTCACAAAAAAACAACAACAAAACAATGATGTAAACTTACCCATCTCTCCTCGCTCCTCACCAGGAGGTATTCGTATCTCAGGATCTCTCGAGAAATCAATCCCAGCATAAGGGTAATCCTCTTATGACTGGGATCTGTCGCGACAACCAAGCGAATAAGTCATCATCAAAGGACTCATTGGTCCTTCCACCACCCTGTCGTGGCAGTAACACTGCCCATCTACAAACCGCAGGAAAAGAGGCCTGATGTCCTCATACCACTAGTCTAGGATTGAAGCTCAAAAATTTTTCAAAGAAGAAAGAGCATAGAATGGTCCCGAACCTGAAGTTCCTTTTCACCCGCGACCGACAATCTGTCAGCTGCCTCTTCATACAATCTAGCAGTGTAGTGCTCCTGTCAAATATTTGTGCATTTAAGCACTAGACTGCATAGTTCATATGTGCATGGGATGCCTGATGTAGAGCCGTAGAACCAGTCATCCGCCCATTAAGAAACACAATCTCCTATAGTGATAAGTCAGTAATCTTGCTTATGGGCACCTCTGAGCTTGATTGGTTTGTACCAGCCTCACAATAAAGTCCTATCAATTCTGATATGTTTTGAGGCCCCGAAGGAAATGTCCAGAAGTTGACTAGTTCCCCTCTCCTAGAGAGGCTAGTCAAAAAATATATGTCCTCTATCGTGAGCACCAGTGACTGCCCCTCTAACATAAAGGCCTCTGCTTCAGGATGCCAATAATCAACCAAGGCATTCATTAGCCTAGGTTGTGCCCGCATAAAATGACATAAGAAGAACTTGAGCAACCCACATTGCATTAAGGCAGCCACAGCATTGGGGTCTTCCCCGACCAACTCACTAACCTCCTCATGCTCTCTTTCTCTCCAGTGAACATACATCCTGCAAAACACCAAGTTCAGGAGGGTTAACCCTTGTTTTTTAATTTTTTTCATTCAATAAGGGGGTCCACGCGGGCTGTAATGTTGACAGTCGCGTGTACACGCGTGCAGTTTTTACTCTGCCCGAATGTACACGCAACCTGTCATAAGACAACCCATGTGGACCTAGGGCTGACCTTTTAAAGGTCGACACCCCACCAAAACTTGAAACCCAAAGTATAAATAGAGATTTAAATTGCAAGAGGAGAGAGTTTATACTTAGTTGGTCCAGATAGATGGTCGTTTCGTCTACTGTAGCTCCCAGAATCACCACTTTTATCACATGGGTTTTTTTGCTCCAGAGTCAATTTCGAAATCAACAATGGTGATAATGAGCTGCCAACTTCTATTTATAGACCTTTTGGCCTCTTTTTGTCACTTTTTGGCCCCCCTTATCATTTTCTTTAAACCAAAAACCATTTAGAGTGATTCAGGAGTTGCATTGGAAGGGTATGATCGGGTATCAAGACATTTGTTTTGGAGTTTTGGGTAACTTTTGATGGTCCGTGGAAAAATCTCAGATGATTAACTTGAGCATGTAGGTTAGGTTTCCTCCCCGACTCTTGTATATCGTTGTCTTTATCCATTTTCCATAGGATCGATCCCACCAGGTTGTGACACGGAACCATCATTGTTTCTTTAGAAGTGTTGCGAGTTGGTGGTAGAGATTACCAGAACATGGATTCCCTTGGTAGATCCTGGTTTCATTATGGTGTCCATGCTGTCTCTAATCACTGTAGGCTCATGAGTCCTTGTTGTTTTTCCTGATTACGAGTTTGAGCCTCATTTTCATGATCCCTTTTCACTCTTGACCTCACCCTCGGGACTCCCAAAAGACATAACGGGTCTTCTTTTAATCCCTTTTCATACCCTCTAAACATGAAAATATTGTCGAGCGATATTGTGGCCTTTCACGCTCGTTAAATTGAAATTTGAAGTCACATCTGTCCAGCGGTAGTTTACCCCTTTTTCGGTCCAGACGGTCAACTGTACAAACAAAGGTATACTCTAAGGAACTTTAGTTCTCTAGAAGAGTACTCTTAGGTATCATTTTAACTCTTTTTCGAGCTCGAGGGACTAAATTTATGAAAAAGGAACCCCCATGGAGTCCATAGTTAAGCTCTTTTCAGACTCGTTAAAATGGTCCAGAATAACATTCCTGACGGAGTCCAAAGTTAATCTTTTTTCAGACTCCTTAAAAATGAAAAAATGGCCGAGTGATCTTGTCTTTATCACACTTGTTAAAATGGTTTTGAATAGACGTCTTGTCGGTGCTAGTTTACCCCGTTTTTGAACCGACTAGACTACCTTCGAAAAAGGTACCCCAATGGAGTCTCCTTTTATGTTTTTTCAGACTCTCTAAATATGAAAAACCATCGAGCTTACCTTCTTTGGGCTCGTTAAACTCACATTGAAGGACGTTACCATTTTGTGTTTTATTAATCGCATTTGCATACCCGTGTCTTTGGCCTAATGCCAGCTCCATGTTTCTCTCAACTGAACCATCTAAAGCATGCCTTATATGCTAGCCCTGTAGCACTTTGCCTCTGCGTCTTGACACCTTTGGCCCCTGGAGGATTTTTCCCATGGAGGATTTTTCCCAAGTGTCCTTACTCTGAAAATCAGTCTTGTCCCTGTGCCTTGAACTTGTATGTTTGCAGCACTTGTTCCTCCTTTGTAACGTAACATTCTTTTATTATTTTTCCAAAATTATTGAAAAAGACAAAAAAATCAAGTACACCCCAAAAAGAGGAAGGGAAAAGTATTTTCTTTATTGGCAGCATAATGAGCCACCCTTGGATAAAGTACATCTATCCGTTTGTTTAAACTCTGGGATTTAATACGACCTTAGGAAGCTGTTCTCGCTATGTAGAGCTATGTCCTCCTCCGTTTGGTTATTCTTCCAAACATATGGAGAGTTTGTGTTTCCTCCTGCCTCATAAACTTATGTTAATGCCATGCTGCCTGAGTCTCATCATTTGTTGTGTTGTTGTCCAAGGGAATTTTTTACCAAGCCTAAGTCAGACCCTCTGCATTTTGTCTCTTGCCTTCATACCCGACCATCCTAAACATCTAATCAATTCTTTGTTCGAAATCAATGAAGCTTCCAGTCTAATCATCAATATTCTCTAGTCCATGACCGACGAGTCGTCGAAGACCTCTGGGTAGTGAAGTAGTACACACATATTACACTCCTACCCAAGTTTTGAAGATTTTGAAGTTGTTTCTCAAGCTCTGAAGACCTCATCTCCAACGATCAGGTCGTATCAGCTTCTACGAAGATGGATACTCTACACGTATATCTTTTTGATTTCGAGATGTAGCTTCATTGTGTATTGCTCGCAGATACACTTTATATAGTTATATGACATGGATCTACAGTGCATTTGATTGGTAGCCATGATTTTATTATATCTCGAGCATGGGTATGCCCACCTCGGTGAGACAATTATTATTTTTGCAGATGACACCTCCCGATTTCTGGTCCCTGGGCTCACTTGTTTGGCACATTAGTGAATATTGTTAATGTATTTCGGCCATCAGATGCTCTTCTGACCTCACACATTAAGGGGCATCTATTATAACCCTATTTTGCACCATACATGCTTACCTGGCATCAAGCCATCTCAGATTCCTTCTTTGCCAAAACACTGCTGAACAACTATTCTTAAAAACACCTTTTATAAAGGCCCATGTGCCCTGCTTTATTACCGAATGCGTGTACACACTAGATGACCCAAAACAACTCACATGTACCTACAAAAGAATGAAAAAAGGAAAGTTGTTGATGAAACACACAACTTTGGGTGAGTTAACTAAACCTTTTGGCCATGCATGGCCGAGAGTTTGACCAAATACCCAGCTTCTTCTAGCCTATAAAAGAAGGGTTAGGGGTCCCATTTGGAAGAGGAGAATCATAGTAAATAAACTATACCTGATTGTGCATTCCCTTTGTCCCAACCCTTTAGCCATCCTTGTCCAAAGAGAAATATAGAGCAAAGAAGTTGGAGGACATTTGAAGAGGAGCCCAGGACCAAGTTCATGGAGTAGTGGTCGGCCTCATCATTGTAAGTTGATTTGTTGAAGTTAATAATAAAGAAGTACTTTTCCTGTCCCACCATATGAGGTGTTCATGGTTTATTGCATACATGTTGTTTGAATCTCTAACCCATTAATCTATATATCAAATGCACATGGAGTTCTTTGTTTGTCTTGTGTGAATGCAGGTCAGCCTTGGGAGGAGAGCTACAGTCAAAGAGCGATCAAGCGTGAAGAAGGATTGATATCAAAAGCCTGAAATAAGGTATGCTCACTTGATCTTCTTAACTACGTATTTGCTTAAGAATAATGGGGATTAGGTCTGGGACGACGATAGAAAGTAGGAATCTTTAGGTCTTTTCTGCATGCATAATAAAACCCTAAGTGCTAGTCGATAGGGGGATTTCCCACTCACAACAGTAGTGCAAGAAAGAAACAAACCAATAATTGTTTCGAATGAAGTAATCGATATTAAGCAAGAATAGGAAATGATTGTTGAATGGAAAATCAATCATAAGTTGCTTCAAGATAATCTCATGCTGTGCAAATATTACAAGTATATCAGCTCATTTGCAGTCGTCTTTTTGATGCTATCATTAGTAATTTTGTCTACATAGATGATAGTGGCTTCAGTAAGATGTAACAGGGTTCAAATGGCTAACAATATGTTGTCAGTTGTCATGATTGTGTTACAATTGATCTTGATGAGACAGGTGCACAGGACAGAGTTCAGAGACAGATGACAAGCCGGGTGGCCTATCCCGAGCTTGTTGACTGGTCAATAACCTTTTAGGGACCAAAAGTTTCTTTAGTGGGGAGGTGTGATCCAGAATCAGATCTAGGAGGCTTCCAGGTCTAGAAAAGGCTCAAAAATCAAAGTTCTCAGAATCAGACTAAACCAATTCCATTGTGATCGGCTCGTCATGCTCATTCCAGTAGTATATTTACTTTCTCAAACGGACACGGTATGCGAGAGTTATCACATTATGACCGTTTTCCCAAATAGTTAAAAAGTCAACAAGTCAACTGGAAAAAGTCAATGATGATGTCATCATGATGTCCTACTGACGTCATCATGTTGACATCAACAAAGTGACATGTGGCAGTAGGGTGACTGGGCAGTGACGAGAACCAATGCAGCATTGACAAGTGGCAGTTGAGGACCAATGAAAGGGCACCACGTGGCCCAGACATAGGTTGCCACATGGCACCCTATCACTAGTTTGAATGGAAAAATTGTTTTGGAGCTCATGGGGTTCGACCCCATGACTTATTGGCTGACCAAAGCTTTGAGAAATGACCAAATGCCAACGCGCCCACACCATTTGTTGTAATTTAAAACCCACTTTATTGTTAATAAAGTGTATGCATTAAGTGTTGAGCGGGAAGGGCTGGGACTAAGCCCCAAGCCATGGTTTAATTGTTGTTACATATAACGACAGGGGTGTAGGCACCATGTATGTAACCACCAGTGCGCATTGTTAACACCTTCCACCAAATGTTTCGGGGGCTGGAACCTTGGGGTAGACGCACCCTAAGGGTGCGGTCCTATACATAGATGCATGTGACCTCAATCTGGAGCACGTGCCTAGCCCTAGGGGCTATTTTTGAAATTTTTTTACATAGGTGGGTTTTGAACTATACAGATTGGTTTTTTTATTGATTTTCAGGCGTGTTAATGGAGATTTTGGCCATTATTGGGAGATATTGGGCTATTTTTGAGCTCAGATTTTGGGAGGAAGTTGGGGAATTATAACCAACTTCAGATCTATAAAAACTAGGCCCGTTTGAGTCCATGGAGGACAGTCATATCAGAGTTATACTGAAGCAAAGCCAAGTCAAAACCATTTTTGTGCAGGGGAGTTTTCGAGGAGCAGATGCTTGAAGAGCATTTCTGGGAGCTACACTCAGTCTTTTTCAGTTTTGTCAGTTGTGTTGGATTTCTGAGGTCGAGCAAAACACAGTGAGACCAATATGAGATCCATTTGATGTACTTTTTTTGTACTATGCAAGCATTGAAGAATTAATAAAGAAGCCTCCCCCACTGAGACAAAGGCCTGGAGACGTAGGCAATTTTGTGCCGAACTCTATTATCACTTCTCTTGTTATGGTTTGATGTTCTTATTTCTTCAATTCAGATCTATATATTGTCTTTTGGCTGCTATGTTTCCTCATTAAATTCATCCTCTTTCATTCATCTTCTTAAATGGTTAATGAACACATGCAATTAATAACTCAACCACAGTCATTAAAAGATCTTTTCGGATCAGTGAACCACGTATATTTTGTGTCGTATGTGTGATTCATGCCTAGATATCTATCATTGTTATACTTTTATTTACATTATTTTGTTAGATCAAATTTATTGTTGCGTAGAGTAGATCTAGCTGATAAGAGATATATGAATGTTTCATTATTGTTGTATTAGTTCCACTTGATATTCCCTTGGTTGTAGACATCTCTGTCCTACAACTCCCCTCTTAGCTGCTTCGGGTGATACTACATCTGCTTCACAGGTGTTGCCGAAAGGGCCAGTAGCTGGGGCTTGTTGGTGTGCTCTTGGAGTGAACCCTAGGTCTACCCCTGTGCCAACAAATCGTTCCATTGCCAGGATAATAATCTGTGTAAGGGAATGTCAAGGTGGTTCCCATCGAAGACATAGATTCAAAAGTGGATAGAGGATCAAGAAAGGGACTTTGTTGAAGCCCAGAACAAGAACCCTAAACTGAGTACTGAATATTGGCTACAAAGATACCTCTTCACCGACATTCACAAGATCTTCTTTGGAGGAATCCACCAGGAGTTGTTTGAGTGGTTGGCTAGGTTAATTGATATCCATTTCGAGATCAGATCTAGAGCTCCTGTGGTTTGGACACCAACACTGATCCAGAAGGTCAAGAGAGTTGACAATGCTGTATCTAGAGCAGTAGATCATTGGTTTGATAGTACCATTGGAGGGTATATCATTGAATTTGTTGTTGATAGGGTAGAATCATATAGCCAAGCTAAGATATAGTTTTTCAAAGGACCCAGAGGAAAATTTTTGCACTTTCTGAAGTTGAGAATCAAGATGTTGTTGCATGAAAAAATTATCTTGAAGATACAGTAGATTGGTGGGACCTGAAAAGGCTAATGTTCAGAAATTCAAACAACAACAACGACACAGAAGTTGGACATACGTGTAGTGGAAGAGTATTCAAAGGGGTTCACCTTGAGAACCTGTTTAAGAAAAAATAAAGAGAAGAGGGTTTCTACATTAAGTAACATTAAACCTCCTGTTTTTTCAATAGCACCAAGCAACTAGAATAGCCAAAACCACCAGAGTCTTCAGAGTATTGTTACTAGCAAATCAACCTATACTCATACAGGAAGCCTAGGGAACTCTATGGCAGATGAGATGAGGCTCCCTATATTTAGGGGAGATGGATATGAGGATCTCGATCAACACTGGTTCCTATGTGAGGCCATGTGGAATATTAAAAGTATCACCGATGAAGCCATCAAGAGAACCTAGTTCAACACTACGCTAAGGGACCACATGCTGAGATGGCACATGAAACTTGTCCAAGGACTGGTGCAGCCTAAGCCACTGAACAAGATAAAGAATGCGCTAATTACAGAATTTAAGAAACCCAAGTCAAATTCACAATGTATTAAAGAGCTAAAAGAGATCAAACAAAAGGTAGCAGAACCTGTTTGGGAGTTCAACCAAAGATTCAAGACCCTAACAGACTAATTAAATTTTCAGATCCTCGATGAACAGAACAAAGAATGGTTCATCATGGCGCTGTTACCACATATCAGATTCCCTCTGATGTAGAAGAAGATTGCATCGCAAGCAGAATCTTTGGAGATCACCATGAAGCTTGAATCAACACCTATGGGGGAATCTAGCTTAGGCATGAGCCAGATCTTGAGCCAGCTGACTAGTTTGTCTCTGCAGGTCAAGGATATGAAAAAGGACAAGGGGAAGGAAAAAATAGAAGATATATGGTGTGTAATATGCAGATATGAAGGTCATGATAAGGAACACTTTCCCCTATTTCATGAGTATTTGGCCTCAGGAGTGTCGAGCCCCTTGAAGCAAGTTAACCTTCCCTGGTGCGATGTGTTAGCACTGAAAGTCACACTTTGACTACTAAAGTGTAAGCTCATAACCCATCATAATGTAAAATATAATTTGGTGTTGAATAGGTGGATTAGAAAGATGGAGAAAGAAAGGGAGAGGGCAACAAACTGAAGATCAATAGGCTACACCAATGGGCAATGGAGTCACAAGCATCCCACTCATCTAAGGCACAAAAGTTACTTAATAGAAAACAAGATTATATGTTGATAGGTGGAAGAAATGAAGAAGGAAAGCATAAGATAGAATGTTTAGTAAATAAATATCCTCTCAATTTAATGAATCAACAAATACTTGAATATAAACAATGACTGATGGGCAAAATACAACAGATCCTCTACTGTTAAGGGATCCATAAATCATTGACAACCTTTGATCATCAAATATGAAATATATTCAAATAAGAAGAAATATAAAAGAAGATTTAAAATCTGAAATCAAGTCTCTCATGAGTCTCCAATATCAGTAATGCTTACAATCAAAAGAATCCCACAAGCTTACAAATGCGCACACACAGAAAACTACCTATTCCTACTCTCTCTAGCCTCTCTTGGCTCATCCATCCTCTCTCCAAGAGATATCTCCTTCCTTAAATAGAAAATATCATCCAAATAACCTAAGGAGGTCGAATCCCATATCCTCCATTGGATTCTAAGCCTAGGAGATAGGAGGCAACAATCAAAGAGACAAAAATCCAACAAACTGTTGATTTTCAGGAATTTGTTGGAAGTCATTAATAAATTGTTTCCACCTAATGCATGAGGCCTTTGCTAGAGATAAATATTAGGTGTAGGTGTCCCTTGACATCTAACTGATCCTTGAGAATTCATTCGAACTCTCCTTGACATGTGGAAACCTCCCAACAAGGCGAATATCAAAACCGTGACTGCTACAGGAAATTAGTACGCAACACCACTGTGCAGAGTACGCACTGCTTACTTCTATATCCAATATCTCTAAAAAAAAAACACATTTTGAAAATATGAGAGAGGTTTTTGTTATTTGGAATGTTATGAAGAAAAACCTCCTCCATTTTTCAAAAATACATCCTCAACTTCTCATAACCCAAGTTTTAAATTAGTGACTCAAAACTGCTAGAATAACTCTGCACAATTTATCCTCTGCCAGAATATTATGTAGCGCCTATAGGTAGGGCCCGACTGTGTTTCTGCATGCAATTCAGTAGCATAAATTCATGGGTTCTCTGATGCTTGAACTTGGATATTGGGAATAACTCAATATAATTTCAATTTTCCCTAAAACAAATAAAAATCCCATAACAACTGTATTTATTTGCCAAAATGAATGATGAAATGCAGATTTTGTTCTCTATGAAATATTAGGTAGCGCTTGTAGGTTGCGCCACTTATGCAACGCTGAGGAATAAACCAATATTGTGCTAACATGGGCTCCATGGGGGATAGATTCCTCCCTATGAGGCTCTAAGAACTCTTGTAGTTTCAGTGCCTTATCCTTTGGGCTTGTGGAGTCATGCTCTCAACCTTTAACCTCTGCAATCTACTTTGATATGTGACCTTTAGCTGAAACTAAATGAGAATGAAAATAAAAACTGACAAAATGATGAAAATGATGCTTTTCCAGCAAGCTTATTGCACACACCTACTCTAATTATTGGGAAAATGAAGCTTTCAAGTTACATGAAGCAACCAATGAAGCCATTTCATCATTTTTTCAACTATTTGAAGCTTTGAAATGTGCTTCCTTAAGCACCAGAGATAATTCTTACTTGAAGGCACGTCAAAGAAGCCTCTGGCAATACACTTTCCATTGAAGAAATCAATGAGCCCAGGCCCACTTTCTTCTTGCAGACAAGCTGCAAATGGATCCTGAAAAACATCACCAATACTTGCCCCTGCAACATTGATTTGTGTAAAAAGGAAAAGTATTGTATTAGGTCCTTCCTCCACTGTTATTGATTGTTGTATGGCGTGCTGATTTTCTGATTCATCCTCAATGCATATGGCCTTGGTCCACTCCTGCTCATGAGGTGTATTAGGAAAAAGGATTAGTGATGCTTGTCTTTCTTTAATTTCAACCTTTCTCATCTGATCACATGGCATTTGATCTTGGCTTCTTGATGAAACTGAGCTTGTGTCTTCAAGAGGAATAGGGGGTTGATAGGGAAGTTCATCACAATTAGTAGTTCTTGGGAAACTAAATTCTTCTATCTTATCTTCTGATTGTGAGGGATATTCATCATAGCTTGGCTTATGGTCCCAATTTCTCAGTTTTTCACACTCTAAAATTAGATTATCATCGTTTTCTTCTTTTTCAGCAACAAAAATATGACATGAGGTTTGAAACAAGCTATTGTTTCTTTGATGGGAAGGGTACTTTTCTGATGTAAGGTATTCAACAGATTGTTCATGGAAATCATCTTCATAATCATCATACAAAGGTGAATCAATGACCATTTGACTATTAATGGTTGAGGGGATTAGTACAATAGCTGGGACAGCTGGTTGCTCAGGGAAAACATCCTCATAGTCATCAAAACTTGGAAAATCATGGCACATTGGTTCATTAACAATAGGAGGGACTGATAAGCTATGAATTTGGTCATAACAAGCCACAACACTGTTCTCATGATAAAATAAATCTGAATCTAAGATGACCTCTTGACTTCAAGAATCGAGAAAAGGAGGAGACAAGGAAATGATGGATTGTCCATAGTGATCTTTCTCTTGGGGACCTAGAGTTTGACATGAATGATGCATTTGTTCTTCAAATTTAGGAAAAACATTATGAAACTCATCATCTAAGTCCTTCTCTCTATAATAATCCCCTCCATTATCACTACTAGAGGAATCACTTGTTGAATCTTGAATATATGATGCATACCTCTCACAACAATTCTCAAAAAGTCTTTTAGCTGGATAAGTTATCTTGCAATGAGAATAAAAAACATCATGAAAGTCCTTCAAAGAGGAAATACTAGAATCAGGGAGTGTTCTATACCATTGCCTCGCATTGCCCTCCAATGAATACATGAACATTTTCATCAATATATCTTCATAATGGATGTCAAGCTACTGCATCAAAGCATGAAATTCATGAACATGCTCAAAAGGGTTGTCATCATCACCTTCATAAAATCTAGGCAGCAAGCCTTCCCATTCATCAATTTGAGGCACAAGATGTGGATAACCATCTATGGCTGAGAAATTGAGTGGGGCAAACCTCCTGGCCAGGATAGACTTCATAGCCATTTGATTTTTCTCATCCCCTGTGGAGTCACCAACATATTGTGAACAATGGAGTCGCCATGGTGAATGTGCAGTCTTGAAGGTGTCCAACTTCAGTCACCATCTAAAGCTGGAGCTGTGAAATGTCGTTCTTCCCAGGGATCTTTTCAATCTGCTCAAATCCGTCCCCGACAACGGCGCCAAAAATGTTAGCACTGAAAGTCACACATTGACTGCTAAAGTGTAAGCTCAACACCCATCATAATGTAAAAGATAATTTGGTTTTGAATAGGTGGATCAGCAAGATGGAGAAAGAAAGGGAGAGGGAAACAAACTATAGATCAGTAGGCTACACCAATGTGCAATGGATTCACAAACATCCCACTCATCTAAGGCACAAAATATGCTTAATATAAAACAAGATTATATGACGATAGGTGGAAGAAGTGAAGAAGGAACGCATGCGATAGAATGTTCAGCAAATAAAGATCCTCTCAATTTAGTGAATCAACAAATACTTGAATATAAACAATGACTAATGGGAAAAATACAACAGATCCTCTATTGCTTGAGGATCCATAAATCATTGACAGCCTTTGATCCTCAAATCTGCAATATATTCAAATAAGAAGAAATATAAAAGAAGAGTTACAATCTGAAATCACAGCTCTCATGAGTCTCCAATAGCAGTAATGCTTACAATCAAAAAAATCCCACAGGCTTACAAATGAGCACACACAAAAAACTGCCTATTCCTACTCTCTCTAGCCTCTCTTGGCTCATCCATACTCTCTCCAAAAGATCTCTTGATCTATGTGGATATCGGTGGCTACCCACCTTTTTCGACTGGCTCAAAATAGTTTTCTGGCAAATTTGGCAATTTACTATTTTTAGTAGTTTTTAACTTCTGGGGCCATTTTGAGGGCCCAAATGAAGGTTTTTTGAGATTGAGGTTCTCAATGATAGTGAAATGCATGATTGATCCCCCAAAATTAATCTCCTCGATGATACCTTTCCAACGAGCTATCATACGCCTAAAACAGAGATTGTATGCAAAAGTTACAACCCCGGGAAGTTGATGTACTAACTTACCCAAACGGGGCCCACATGACTTTTGGCGCTTCATCTCCTAGGGTTAGGTTT
>JZKD02S1761574.1:394626-413791 GCA_000966675.3 Picea glauca | reverse complement strand
GTTAGGTTTTTGGATGTCTAGGAATTTTGGCATTCCTGTTTATTGTAAAAATGCCTTCAGAGCCTCATTGTAATCATCTTCTTGTGAATGCGAGTAGCCGTCACATCTCTTCTCAGAGATACGTCGCCACCATTCTAGCAAGTCTTTCATTAATAGAAATCGTGTATTACTGTATATCTGCGTTTATGGTTGCATCACTGATGTATTTATGTTATATTATTGAATATCTGTGATATCTCTATGCATTTATTTATTATATCTCCGATCTCATTTCGTGCCGAAAATAATTTGGATCAGTGGTGTCGGAGCAGGCTGTTCTTGGTCGTTTTTCTCAGTGCATGTCCCCGACGAGGTCTGAGTATAGCAAGTTGGGTCTCGAGCTTGTCTCTCTTGAGGAAAATCACTCTCGTACACCCAATAAACCCTCAATGGTGGAAGAAAATAAAAACGACGGAGCAGATGATCCTATCAGTTTGTTGCTTGAAACATCTCTCACGCGACAGAGGCGCGAAATGATGGAGAATTTTCCCCACATCATTCAACACCTGCCGATAGCAACAGGCGCATCTTCATCAAGAGGCCACTTTGGAGGAACCTCGCCTTTCAAGGTACAAGTTAATTTTTATATTCTTGTATTTGAAGGATAGATAGATGCAGAAGCCCTAGACAAATGGTTAAATCTGCTAGAAGGTTATTTCTCTGTTCACAAATTTTTCGACAAAGAAAAGATCACCTTCACACTCCTTAAAGCTCTCCCCCATGTCAAACATTGGTGGGAAACTTATTGGGAGTAGAGTTCCATATAGGAGTCTGAAATATATGGGGCCGATCCCACTTGGGATTTTTTGTGTGGATGCGATAAAGGAACAATATGACCCTATTGGCAACTATGAGGACTGGTACATGAGATGGACCACACTACGGCAAGAGAGGGGCCAAGCAGTTCCTGAGTTCACCAATACCTTCCATACCTTGTGCACCAAGTTGGGTATCAAAGACTCCGAATGATATTTGGTTTTGAAATACCATGGGGCTCTACACAGAAACATCCAAACTGAAATGGATTTTTTGGACATCTCATCACTCAGTGCTGCCTATCGATATGCTGTTAAAATCGAGCAAAAATTTAAGCACCAGAACAAATGGGATTTTGGTTTTTCAAATCCGCAACATTCAAAGTATGACAAAGACGTCCCTAATAAACAGTCTCCCGAAAACCAGTCCAAGCCACATGAAAAGAAGGGTCATGGGAACACAAAGAAGGACACCGAAAAATGGTGTGATTTGCACAAAATCCCCTGGCACAACACCGACGAATTTCGCTCAAAATAGTCATTGGTGGCCGAGATCAAAGACAAGGAGACGAACCCTGATTTAGAATCTGATTCTGAAAATATTGGTAAAGGAAAAATCATTGACGCAGACCCCACTGCTATTGTCGCGACCGCAACAATTCAACCAGAAGAACCAACAGATCCTGAAGAGGGGGAGTGCCTTTTTCATTCATAGATGTGGGTGAAGGGGACCCCACTGCATTTTATTGTTGATAGCGGAAGCTAGAAGAACCTAATCTCAGCAGAGGTCATCAAACAGTTGGGATTGTCGACAACACCACACCTACAACCATACAACATTGGGTGGCTTTGCCAAAGAAGAGATCTTCGTGTCAGCTAGCAATGTCGATTGTCATATGGCATCCAACCCTTCAAGGATGAGGTATTATGTGATGTTTCCCTACTAGATGTCTATGATGTTCTCTTGGGCCAACCATATATGTGGAAGCACCATATTGTTTATGAGTCTCAACCCCACAGTGTCATTGTTTCTCTAGGGGGTCATCTCTACAGAATACCATAGGTAGTTCCGACTACTGTTCCACCTAAAAAGTGCTGCAAGGTAGTATCTCATACTGCAAAATTCAGCTTCTTCACAATCTGTTCAAAATGGGAATAGAAGGACACTGCAACCACTACAGCTTCGCCCCAAGTACCTTATATCCAATAGATGCAGGTCAACAAGGTTGCAGCAAAGCGAAAAGATTCCTTTTGCACACCATCCTCTCATGTATCCTGACTTGTTGAACAGCCTCAGCTTCAACAGGTTCGTGACAGACTTCCACAAACTAAGTAGCGTGACCTCTCCAGAAAGACAAGCAGCTCACCAATATGCAGATTCAACAAATGCTTTTCCCTCTCCCCCGGGAACTCAACTCAATGGATACCATTGCTTCCTAAGGAGGGAGGATTGATCTAGGTGGATATCGGTGGCCACCCATCTTTTCCGACTGGCTCAAAACAGTTTTCTGAAAAATTTGGCAATTTACTATTTTTAGCAGTTTTTAACTTTCGAGGCCATTTTGAGGGCCCAAATGAAGGTTTTTTGAGATTGAGGTTCTCAATGATATTTGAAGGCATAATCAAGCCCCCAAAATGAATCTCCTCAATGATACCTTTCCAATGAGCTATCATACGCCTGAAACGAAGATCGTATGCAAAAGTTACGACCCCAGGAAGTTGATGTACTAACTTACCCAAATGAGGCCCACATGACTTTTGGCGCTTCATCCCCTAGGGTTAGGTTTTTGGATGTCTAGGACTTTTGGAATTCTTGTTTATTGTAAAAATGCCTTCAGAGCCTAATTGTAATGATCTTGCGAATGCGAGTAGCTGTCACATCTCTTCTCAGAGATAAGCTCCCACCATTCTAGCGAGTCTTTCACTCTGTATTTTTACAGTCTCTATACATTTATTTCATTAATAGAAATCATGTATTGTTGTATATCTATGTTTATGGTTGCATCTCTGATGCATTTCTGTTATATTATTGAATATCTATGATATCTTTGTGCATTTATTTATTATATCTTCGATCTCATTTTGTGCCAAAAATAATCTGGATCATATCTCCTTCCTTAAATAGAAAATAACATCCAAATAACCTAAGGAGGTCAAATCCCATCTCCTCCATTGGATTCTAAGCCTAGGATATAGGTGGCAACAATCAAGGAGACAAAAATCCAACAAACTGTTGATTTTCAGGAATTTGTTGGAAGTCATTAATAAATTGTTTCCACCTCATGCATGAGGCCTTTGCTGGAGATAAATATTAGGTGCAGGTGTCCCTTGACATATAAATGATCCTTGACAAGTCATTCGAACTCTCCTTGACATGTGGAAACCTCCCAACAAGGTGAATATCAAAACCGTGACCACTACAGGAAATTAGTACGTAGCGCCATTGTGCAAAGTACGCAACACCTAATTCTATATCCAATACCTCTCAAACCAAAAAACATTTTGAAAAACCGAGAGAGGTTTTTGTTATTTTGAATGTTATGAACAAAAACCTCTTCCATTTTTCAAAAATACGTATTCAACTTCTCATAACCCAAGTTTTAAATTAGTGACTCAAAACTGGCAGAATAACGTTGCACAATTTATCCTCTGCTAGAATATTACGCAACGCCAGTAGGTAGTGCCCGATTGTGTTTCTACATAAAATTTGGTAGCATAAATTCGTGGGTGATATGATACTTGAACTTGGATACTGGGAATAACTCAATATAATTTCAATTTTCCCCAAAACAAATAAAAATCCCATAACAATTGTATTCTTTTGCCAAGATGAATGATGAAATGCAGATTTTGTTCTCTGTGAAATATTAGGTAGCGCTTGTAGGTAGCGCCACTTATGAAACGCTGAGGCATAAACCAATCTTGTGCTGACATGATGTATGCATAAATAAGCATCGCCCATGTGAGTGCTATTACATGTAAAAGTATGTTCAGACACCCATAAACTTGTATTGCACATTCAATAAATCAGTGGGGCATGATAACCAAGATTGTATAGCTTATGATCTCATGCATGAGAGGTCAAGGGACATATACAATATTCAAGGAGAAGTACATCAAGAAGGAAACACCTCACAATACAACTCTCCAGGGAGAGGAAATTTCAATCCTCGTGGTGGATACTTGGAAAGGGATTGTCAGAATCCTTGGACAACCTGTAGTTATTGTAACTCTTTCGAGCATGTTATAGAAGAATTCCCTGTGTTGCTGACTAAGCGTCAACAAAGACGAGGACCCCAACAGAACCCACAAGTGCAACTGATATATGTCAAACCACGCAGAAAAGACCCTAGAGTCGTTGTTATTACTAGTGGAGGCATTGCTACAGGAGAAGATAGAAAAATCTAAAGAAAGATCACAGAAGAGTTAGGTATCAAGAAAGTTGTGAAGAAGACTCAGGCTTTTGATGCAAGGAAATAAAGACAAATCTTCGAGGAAGCAAGACAAGAGTTCAAGGGGGACCAAGGATCCTCATCTAAAACGTGACCATAAATAAAATAGTATGGAATGCCTCAGGCATTTGATCAATCAACTTCACCGAAAGAAGGAAAAGAGGTAAGTAAACTCATCGAATTTTTGTATGTTTGTCTTAAGTTAATTCGGGATGAGAATGTTGTGCAAGAGTTACAGAACCTAATCAGGCAATATGAGCTAGGAAAGGTAAACCCCTTACTGAACAGGGAAGTACACTAGATTGGTAAGAAGAGAAGAACAAACAAATAATTACATTTGAATGCTCAAATAGGAGAGTATGATATAGACTATGTGGTCCTCGACTTAGGATCGGAGGTCAATGTCATGACGAAGCAAAATTGGGCACTAATGGGAAAACCGAAGTTGATCTATTCCCCTATCAGGCTTAAAATGGCTAAACAACAAGCTGTCAGCCCATTTGGACGATTGGAGCATGTCCTTGTGGACATTGACAGAGTTAGGACCTTTGCAGATTTTGAGGTAATCGAAATTGTTGATGATAGTTGCCCTTACCCTGCATTGCTAGGAATTGATTGGGCCTTCGACAATTCTACTGTTTTTGATTTAAAGAAAATATCCATGACATTTGAAAGAGATGGCCTTAGGGTCATTGTACCCTTAGATCCAGGTGAGGGTCCGCGATATACAAAGCCCATCAGAGAAGAAGAACATGCATATGAGCTAGAAAACATATATAAATTAACATCCAGACAACATGATTATATCAACCCTACTGCTGATGGAAATATAAGTTGGCGAAGTGACAGTGCGTGTTCATCAGATTTAGAAGAAGCGTTGGAGAACTGATAGAACTAGATGTATGAAGTATCCACAAGGAGATGTGCTCGACTGACCATTGAAGTTCATTGGATTGATACAACAATAATTAACTTGCCTACCTTTGATGGTCTGAACCCTCTAGAAGCCTTCCTCTCAGATTTTGAAACAAGTGTACTAACACAACAGAGGTTGTTTGCTATGGATGAGGCCCTGAAAGATACACCAACAATATGGTGGGGGACGCACAAAAGCAATATTACAAAATGGACACAATGTTGAACCTTGATGACAGTGCGGTTCTCAACACAAGTAGGAAGCTGCGAAGTGAGGTACATAGGTCAAAGCTGCCCAAAGGACCATGTGCGAAGCTGCGAAGAATCCTGGAGTGACATTCCTCAAGAACAACAGGTACACAGCTTCATTAACACACTGAACAGGACCCCTATTAACGGGTACCTTCAAGCAGAGCTTGGCCTCATCACTGCAAATTGGGAAGGTATGCTTCAGAATTTTGTAACCACCTTTTTGTTTGAAAGCGAATTTCCTTTAGTAGATCAAGAACTACAGATTGTGAGGCAGAAAGTATTTAGGGATTCATCTAGCCTCCCTTTGGAGCAAGAAGAGGAAAAATGGACTGCATCATTCTAGAAACTACAAGGATGTTACAACATTAATGTCGACACAAATGACGATCCGAGGAAGGTAAACATCGCTGAGACAAAAGGCCACAGAGATGTGGAAGGACCAAGAGTTGAGTTTCCATTCATTGGCCAGACAATCAAGATAAAGAAAGTCAATATTGGGACAGAGGAGACACCAAATCTTGCCAATGTCGGAGATTATTGGGATGCTGCTACCATTGAAAAAATTACAGAATTACTACACGAGTATCAGGACTTGTTTCCGACCAAGTTCACTGATATGAAGGGTATCAAATGACCTATGGGAGAGATGAGAATACCTTTGAAACCATATGTGAAGCCAGTCAAGCAAAGACCCTACAGATTGAACATGAAATATAAGGAAAAAGTGAAGATTGAGCTCGATAGAATGTTAGAAGCAGGGATTATTGAACCCGTCGAAGAGTCAGAGTGGATCAGCCTTATGGTGGTGCAAGACAAGAAGATAGGCGAGATCAAGATCTGCATAGATCTCAGGAAGCTGAATGATGCTTGTTTTCATGATCCTTTCCCTACACCATTCACAGACGAAGTGTTGGATAACGTGGGAGGCCAGGAAGTATATTCTTTTATAGATGGATTTTCAGGATACCATCAAATCCAGATTGCCAAGGAGGACCGCCCCAAGACCACATTAATCCTACCAATACATAGTGATTCCATTTGGACTAAAGAAGGCCCAAACCATCTTCTCCAGGGTGGTGGTTGAACCGTTCAAAGAATTTTTGCATAAGTTTTTAGAAGCCTATTTTGATGACTGTGTTGTTTTTAGTTTGTTGAAAAATCATATTGAATGTCTAAGACTAATGTTGGACAAATGCAGGCAGTGTCAAATTGCTTTAAATTTGAAGAAGTGCATATTCTTCTCACCATTTGGAGTATTATTAGGACATATTGTATGCAAGCAAGGATTGTTGGTTGATCCATAAAAAATTGCAATTATAGTCGACTTACCGCCTCCTACTTCAGTCAAACAAATGTGCACTATGTTAGGACATACTAGCTATTACAGGAAATTTATTAAAGGATATGCTCAGATTACTGTGCCAATGGAAAAGTTATTAAAGAAATACTATCAGTTTGGTTGGACAGATGAATGCCAACAGAGCTTCGACACACTGAAACAAAATATGGTGACTACGCCCATTCTGGTCTTTCCAGACTGGAGCAGAGAATTTCATGTCCATGTCGATGTGTCTTCTATTGCATTAGGAGCAGTATTGGCACAACCTGGAGAAGGGGAGATCGACCATCCATTAGCATTTGCCAGCAGAAAGCTATCTACAGCTGAAATCAATTACACTACTACAGAGAGAGAAGGATTAGCCATGGTGTACGCACTACAAAAATTCTGCCATTACTTACTAGGAGGACACTTTAAAATGTTTACTGATCACTCTACACTGAAGTACCTAGTCAACAAACCAATGTTGGGGGGGAGAATATGCATATGGCTTCTCTTGTTTCAAGAATATGATTTTTAGATCATAGTTAAGCCAGGAAGAATGAACAAGGGACCCAACCACTTGTCGAGGTTGGAACATGGAAAAGAACCCACCAGTCTGGAGGATACACTACCGTATGCACAACTACTCACCATTAGGAATATGTATGACCACTTCATAGACATAGTACAATTCTTGTCAACAGGAATGGATCCAAGTGAATATACAATTTCCCAGAAGAAACAACTAGTGGTATGCGCTGCAGAATGTTCACTGATAGTTGGCCAGCTATATAAGATGGGACCTAATGATATACTAAGAAGATGTGTGATGGAGGCAGAGTGCTCGCTGATCCTCATAGAAGCTCATGAAGGCATCACAGAAGGAAATTATGCAGGGAAAGCAACTGTGCAGAAGGTTCTGCGAGCTGGCCTTTGGTGGCCTACATTACACAGAGATGCTAAAGAGTACGCCAGAGGATGTGATGTATGCCATAGAATTGGAAAACCATCCTGAAGAGATGAAATTCCATTAGCGTCGCATATGAACCTAAAAGCATTTGAAAAGTGGCCCATTGACTTTATGGGACCTATAAACCCACCAGGGAAGCGCACAGGAGCAAGGTACATTATCACTGCGATAAAATACCTGACTACATGGGCCGAAGCAAGAGAAGTCAAGGACTGTAGTGCAACTACAATTGCATGTTTTATATTTGATGAAATAATAACCAGGTTTGGATGCCTTAAGGTCCTTATGAGTGATCAAGGTACACATTCATCAATAATACAGTTGAAGCCCCGACTAAAGAATTTGTAGTTCACCATCAAAAGAGTACACCTTACCATCCACAAGAAAATGGAACAGTCGAAGCATTCAACAAGATCTTGGAGAAAACATTGACAAAGATTTGCAGTGTGGACAAGGATGACTGGGATTTAAGAGTACCAGCCGTACTCTGGGCTTATAGAACCACTTGCAAGAAATTAACAATGTAGACCCATTTCAAGTTGGTTTATCGTCTCAAAGTTGTTGTCCTGATGGAGTACTTGGTACCAAGCTTAAGAATTGCTGCATTTACATACATGGATGGTATTGGTGTTGTTCGTGAGAGGCTTTCCTAGCTAGTTGAACTAGAAGAAGATATATTTATTGCAAGATTCCATCAGCAGGTACAGAAGGAAAGAGAGAAGGCCTATCATGATAGACACATCAAGAAGAAGGAATTTAAGCAAGGTGATTTAGTACCGGTGTCTGACAGTAAATTTATAAGACAGCCAGGGAAGTTCAGAATGCAATGGCTTGGACCATATGAGATCGCCTACGTTATGGAAGGAGGAGATGCACAGCTGAAGACATTGAAGGGAGAATGGAAAGAAGGATTAGTGAATGGGAGTCAGCTGAATTTGTACTATGAAAACTAGCTGCCTCGCAACTCTCAGTAAAAGCAAGGAGAAAAGTGTCTAGGTACCAGGTGCAGTTGAAACTGGGTACCAGACACAGAAAAGACAGTCTGCACAAGGATGGGAAGGAGGCATAAAGTAGAAAGCAAAGGCTGCACTGCGCAGTCCAAAGTCAAAGTGAAACGGAAGGATCAGATCTAAAGTGCCTCGGGACGAGTCACATGTGAGTGTTGGGGGCCTATTGGCCCTTAGTTATGGAAGGAAGCAAAGATCGAGGAAGAAAAGGTCAAACGTGAACTGCGTGGGAGACACAGTGACTGTCACTGGGTTGAAGTAAGAAAAAGAGAAGAAAAGCTGGAGTGAAGTGTGGAGAAGCAAGCCATTGGATGAGGAGATCGAGGATGACAGATCAACAAGGAAGATGGATCGAGGACAACTCAGCAAGCAGAGAAATCCACCATTGGATGCTTTGGAGCACCGCATGAGAAGGGAGGAAAGACAGGCCGGTGAAGCCTTGAAAAGGTGGGTCAAGTTGACCTAGGGTTTTAGACACCTAAGGTTTTGGTTAATTAGGGTTTTTGACACCTGGGTTTCGACTTAAGGCTATCGGTGAGGGACTATAATGTATAAATAGAGGTCCAGAGGACCTAGGTCAGGTCGGTACTAGTGTGTGGTATTGATATTGATTTTTTTTTATTGAGAGATTATTGTATTGTGAGAGAGAGGAGTGATGAGAGTGAGAGCCTTCTGGTATTGTAATATCTTTAGCTAGGTGTGAATATCAAGTCCTGCAGTTGGGTGCGCAGGAAGGTGGGAGACAGAGAGAAGAAGAGAGAAGATATGCTGACTAAGAGCGCAGATCAGAACTATAAGATTTATCTTAATATATCATAAGCACAGTTCTGTGTACGTAGCCCTAGAGAGAGGGTGAACCACATATATTTTGTGTCATATGTGTGATTGATGCCTGGATATCTATCATTGTTATATTGTTATTTACATTATTGTGTTAAATCAGATTTATTTCTGCGCAGTGTAGATCTAGCTGATAAGAGATATATGAATGCTGCATTATTGTTGTATTAGTTCCACTTGATATTCCCTTGTTTGTAGACATCTCTGTCCTGCAACCCCCCTCTTAGCTTCTTCGGGTGAGACTACATCTACTTCGAAGGTGTTTCTGAAAGGGCCATTAGCTAGGGATTGTTGGTGCACTCTTGGAGTGAACCTTGGGTCTGCCCTTGTGCTAACAATACCCTCGATGAAGGGTCAAGATGGGAGAAGGATAAATGATCAATGGTCACGATCTGGCCCTCGTGTGGGAACAAAAAGACTCAGACAATTGTCGCGACCACTGCTTGCATAGCGTAGGTCCGACTCCTTCCTAACAAGAGATTGTAGTTGAGAGACACATCAACCATTTCAACTTTGACGCACACGGTATTCCCTCCTAACTGCATTGGGAAAAGGGGATGATTCCATGTGGTCGGAACGAATGACCGTCGAAAGCGGTGAGAAGAGTAGGTGACGGAGAAAAATGGGTTGGCCAATGGCTTTCCAGCACACCAAATACATCACGCATGTCGAGGTGCCCTCATCAACCACCGTGCGGAAAATGTTCTGAGTAAAAGATTTTGTGGTGTAAGAAACTACTATCGAAAACGCTATGTGGTAAGGAAGACGAGGTTTTAAGTCGATCGTATCAAGCATGATCCTTCCTGGATTACAAGTCTCAACAGATCCTAAGGCAGCTAACAAATCCTTTCTCTGGGAAGGGTAGCTCTAAAGGACTTCCAAAGCTGACATCACACAAGGGGTTTGTGACAAATCCTTCACCACAAAGTAGTTATGGGTGGCCCTTGCATTTGGGTTGTGAGAAGCTTTCTTGAATGCACCTTTGGGGATGCGTGTCACTATTTCGCTCAACGTCTTCTCAATATATAGAGGAAGAGATGGGTTTTCTGCTTCTTTACCCTTCTCACGGGTGTTTGGCATTACGTAGCCATGTGTCCTAATCATTATGTCAACACTACCTTTCATCATATACACATTCGCGAATGAAGGATTACTCGAAGACGGAGGGGGTCTCTGACCGGCCCCTTCCGCACTTGAAGAGGCTTGAGCTAAATTTTTCCCATGCAGAAATGGATTCGTTAACACAGTAGGTGGCTGTTGTGCCAATATCTTCTGGGCCTCTGCAAGCCGAGGGCACTGGTGAGTCAGATGGTCTTCCTTGCAAAGATTACAAGGATACTTCGACTTTTATTTTCATTTTTTTCCTCGCCAGCATTATTGGTAGGTTTCTTATCCCCTTTACCCTTCTTTTTTTATTTCTTCTTTTCGTTAGGCTACTGGGTGGCCTTTGGGTTTGTCGATTGCACACTGTGTACATCCAATGTTTGAGTAGGGGGGGCATTCAAACCAGTGGTCTGGCTGGCTGCTTTCTGCTATATTTCCAATTGCTGTAATTTATTTGGCAGCTAATTAGCAGGCTTCGTTTGCACTGAACCTATAATGCCATCAACATGTAGTCCAGATCTCTGTCTAGTCTTGTAAAGTATCGACCATGGTGCATCTGGAAAACCAAACTGAGAGTAAATTAGCTCTAATTGTTGAGCTCTCATTATCGCTTCTTCTCTGAAAATACCCCCAAGGTTGCGACGTCTTTAGACAATTGAGGTACCAAAGACTTAAGGAACCACTCAAGCAGGAATGATGGTGGGACTGGCACTTGTATCAAACTCTTTTGGCATCTCCATTCTTGGATATGATCTGAGATATGGTCCACTTTTGTCTACTCAAAGTTGGCTAGCAATTCGGTGCCAACATCATATCTCATAGGTAATTGGAAATGGTTTAATAAAACCATTGCCAATTCGCCAAAGGAAGAGTATCTTGAGCAATCGAGCTCGATGTACCATTTCACAGCACTCCCAATGAGATTGCGTTGAAAAAAATGCAACTGGACGAAGTTGTCTCTCAGTGAGTTGGACGAGCACCATAAATGGAAGGTAGTCACATGATCGCCTAGATCTTCGTTAGGCTTGGCCTCGCACTTTGGAATGTCTGAAGGAAACTTGGTTGGCATAGGAGGCCAATGCGTATCATGATAGGTGGGGTCATTTCATAACATTGTAAAGTCTGGCAAGTGCAGAGTTGCCAGAAACGGTAATTTGGGTTGTTGATTGTAACCAGGGAAAAAGGAGCCTGGAGTTTGGCTGGCACCAGGTTTCCAGGAAAAGTTAGGTTGTTGGCTAGGGTTCTGGTAATAACCATGGTCGTGACTAGCGTACGGATTCTATGCTTGTTGAGATGTCATCGACTGACTCCCATAATAGGATGTAAAGGGTTGGGTTTGCGTTGCATTCAAAGGATTTTGGGAAGGGTTTCCCCTTGTCGATCCAACAGGCATAGGTGTTGAGCCTTGCCCGAGGTTCCATTGGCTATGGAAGGGGTATCCTCTGGTCGACATCCCTAACAAGGGAACTAATCCCTGCCACAGATTCCAAGGTCCTTGTGAGGAAGGAATTCCTAAGTTTGACCCCTGTGCAAGAATAGTACCCTGTACAGGATGTTGTTGTCCATAACCGGGGTTACCCCTGGTCAAGACGGTAGCTGACGAGAAAGCGTTGTTACCAAATGCGTCAAATAAAGAGAATGGTTTCAAACCAACTGGCATGTTATAAGAAGGATTCCCTTGACTACCTTCTCCAAACGAACTATACTTTGCGTTTGGGCCGACAGAGTGCTGGTGAGCACTGCTGAGCGAAGGGGACGAATGAGGTATATGACCCCCTCTGTAAGGGAAAGCATTATAGGGAGCCAAAGTGCCCTCCACAGATCCTTGCATAGGAGCATTGGAACTCCTTGCCCCGAGACCTAAAGTCTGTAGAGTGGAGTAGGAAAGTACAATGCTTGTACTGAATCTAGGCATCCCGTATGAGAATAGATGGCCTGTCGCACTCTAGGTGAACGAAGTAGTGATTGCCGCCATAGACGGAATTAGACCATTGCCCGAGTTAGAGATAGTCAAGACCATAGTGGTATGGACTGAAGACGGTTGGTTAGGAGGTAGAACACCCCCTTTAGTGATATTCGTAGAGTAAATATGAGTATTCCTTGAAGAATTAGCAACATTTGCTTCCATCGCTGCTTGTGACACTATCTGACACTCATAAGTTTGAACCTGTACAATGATGGGCACCGAAAGATCAGTGATTAGAGAGTTATACTGACCAAGATCTTGCGCTTCAAGGTTAGAAATGATTGGTTCCTCCAGAATCAAATGTTATCCTCTCAGAGATGACTCGAGCACAGTTTCCTATAACCTGGACACCTCAAAAGACCCTTGTTGGTCTAGTTTTCACCTTAGCGGTGGCAGGGGTGGCTCGAGATCAACCATCGACAGGCCCAAAATCCTTTACGACCATCATATATCCTGATCCTCCACTATGTGATAATATCAATGACACACTAGGGATTTCTATAATCGCTTAAAGAAAACCAACACACTCGAGAAAAAGTTCCTATGAGATAAGACAAGCATATCACTAGCTAGTTGGAAGAACACTTACAACAGCCAACACTAGAGCAGCTTACCGATGCAAGTGAAACTTGAATACGGAAGCACCCTCTGGGTATACTCTGCAAAGTGTGGTCCAATGTCTTCCCTAGGTACCGCGGTATACCCCCACAATCACATGTGTAATTCACTAAGATAAAGGAAACTAGGTTGCCAACACGTGAAAAGTCACCAGGTGGGTACAGTTGACAGTCAGGTGGACCACAATGAGTAGGGTATCATGCCCAAAACCTATCAAGGGTATCAAAATCAAGTGTTCCATAAGATGACCGAGGACCTCGAACAGATTCGAGACCCACAAAGCTCCGTGGAAAATGCGATCAACGGAATCCCAAGATAAGCCCTCTATATGTGTTCCCCACTACACTTGGTCCGACTTTGGAGGGGTTATCTCTGCTACCTTTCCACACACGACCTCGTGTTTATCCCCTGTGTTAAAGTGGCATCCCGGATAAATTTCATGGTTACTGGACTTTCAAGCACTCCCTAGCTCAGACTCTTATGTTTGTTTTTGTAGCCTTGAAGAATTTCCTCTCCAGTCCTAAATCAAGGCTTTAGCCTAGACTAAATTGATGAACCCTTCAAACACAAAGTATAATAACTTTTAATTAGGCGTTAATTTTAGTGTCTTTCTTACGTCAAAAGGAATGAAAGTGAAACCAGTGATTTTATTTAAGAGACGAAAGAGAATAGCATAAGATGATACTAGAAACAAAAGTACTTCTTTCTTCACGAATAAGGATTTGCCAATGAAAACTCTTTCACCAAAATTTTTGTAACTACTTTTCTCAGATATTTGAAAAGAAAAACTCAAAACAAGTTTTCACTCGACTACGAGCTACTTAATGTCCTAAGAATTCAATTAAATAACTTAAGAAAACTTTCTTTTTCCTTGGTAAAAAAAGAAACTAACCTAAACTACTTTACCAAACAAAGAAATGAAAGATTTTTTTTATTGTTTCATGATTCAAAACAAGAAAGTTGAAAATGAATTCTTTTCTTTTCTTCCAAGTCAAAAGGGGAAAATGACGACAAGACAAGACCAAGAAATGGCTTCTGTCCCAATCGTAGATTGCAGGGAGTCACTGACAACACCAGACAGGACCAAGAAATGGCTTCTAGCCCAATCATAGATTGCAAGGAGTCACTGACAACACCAAACAGGCATATCAAAGAAGACTCACCAACTTGTCTAAAAAACCTATTAAAGAAACACAAGAAATCTTTGATCAAAAGAAAGATAAACTGAAGTCAGACCTAGGCTATAGACTGTTATAACAGAGACCAATGCTAGATCATGAAAACCCCTGAGGAGTGTGACTCTTGACAGGGAAGAGGATGACTGCCTCTTATTTTTACAAAAGTTTTCTGAATAGGCACGCTACTGACACTTCAAAAACCAACATATGTATGTGGGTTGTCCAAGGTCAGGGTGCATATGCACACATGTAGGGCCACTGTAGGGCGCGTACACCTCTGTAACTCTTCAAAAAAATGAAAAAACAACATTCCAGCACATGCAGGGAGTACTGGTATGGAAGACCAACATCCCTTGATGACATAGAACCTCATAGAAACTCAGAAAATAGTAAACAAACTTATTCAAAGAACCCAAAAATAAATATCCCCAAAGACCCTAGAGGCATCCCCAGTACGATCACCAATTATGCTATAGAGGGAAAATCCCTCTACGAACTACACAAAGGGCCTGAAGTGTAGGTAGAGCTAACCGTCTAAAGTCTCCTACTTTTTATCACTATCCCAACATTACCCCCACAATCCTACATAAAAGAAAAGAGAGAGGGATCCGATAGGCCTACCTTAAACTCCGTGTCCGATGTCGATCCCTTTGTGCTTGGTTTTTTCCTGACTGCAAATATCCTCCCAAGGATGACCTACATTCATCAAAAGACAAATAAGAAACTACAAGCATGCATTCTACATATGGATTAGTGGGTTAGACATCATAAGCAAGAAATGTAAACAAATCATATAAGTTTAAGACATCATTTGGCAGGATGGAAAAAGTACTTCTTTATATTAATCTCACAAAAGTCACTTACAACATGAGACCAACACTGCTCCTTGAACTAGGTCCTGGGATCCTCTTCACCATACAAGATAAACTTGATCTATCAAGACTGAGCCAAACCCTCAACAACAAAGGCATCCCTCTAAAGCCAAAAACAAGCTCTGATACCACATGTAAGTTTTAAACCTATGAAGTAAAGAAATGCATATAGATTCTTAAGCAAAACAGAATTTAATCAATACACAGAGTACACAGAGATTTTATACCGGAAACCCTCAACCGGGAAAACCTTTCTTATATTCATTATATCGAATTTCACCATTCACTATACAATATATATACAATGTTTTTAGGTATTCTGTAGATACCAAAACCCTAATCCCTTAATCCAGGATTAATTTACAAAACCGCTAAAAATAGCAAAAACCAACCAAAACAAAATTTTAGGGCGTTGCACGAATGCTACGTGTAACCAGGGGAGGGCATGCCTGCCCCCCCCAGGGACCCCCTAGGAAAGCGCCCGATGCACACAGCACAAAAAAAGCACTAGTGTGAGGGATCATCGGACATAGTTATCATATCTGACGCACCCACACACACACATGCAAAGAATATAACACATACCCAACACTGGGCTCCTCTTCACCATGCACCAACTGCTTCCACGTTTTCTCCTCCTGTTGAGTTCTCTCTTAGGGAAATGGTTAGGGATTTACAATTGGGGCAAAGGGGGATTGATAAAATGGGCAGATTTTATTTTCTCTCGTGCTTCCCTTTGCAATGGGACCCCAACCCTTTCTTTTATAGGCCAAAAGGGATAGTAACGGTTAGGGTGACTGGCTATGGGTAGTCAAACGGTTAAGTAATGGCCCGAAAACTAGTATCCAATGCAATTTTCCACATTTCGCGATATTCTGTGAGTGTATGTGGGCTGTAGTGGCTCAACAAGCATGTGTACGCGGGCAGTAATGGGGCAGGGCACGTACACCTTCAAAATGATGTTTTTTAGAAGAGATGTTCAATAATGGCTTGGTAAAGATAGCAAGTTAGATGGCCTGATGTCAGGTATGCATGTCAGGTGAAATTTAGGGTTCTAACATTTTCCCATGTATGGAATCCCTTGTAAGCTTTTAAATTATTTGAATTATAAGCATAGTTGATGGGCAAAATATATGTGTGTCTTGTGCATGAGATTTTGATTTCTAGTATTTCTTCCACTATCTTTATTTGAGTTGATTATTCCAACAAGTGTATTCTATTTTGTGAGATGCTAATTTGATTTACGACAAGGAGTAATTGTTGATGTTTGTAGCATCAAACATGTATTTTCACATAGGTCTAACTGTCTAGACATGTGGAAGTTGTCCAAAGCCTTTGACATTGAGACTTTACTTTAATTAAAGGAATTATTATTTAGTAATGTATTTTTATTAGAGAGTTGATTTTTAATTAAGGAAATGATTTAATTAACATTAGTTAATTAAATAATATCCATTGATGTCAAGTGAGGTGAGAAGTAATTTCAGCTGTCAATCACTTTGGATATTAGGGTTAGGTCATAACTCAATATTATAAAGGAAAGGATAGGGTGAAAGATGAAGACACTTGATACATTGATACATAGCAGAGAAGGAATTTTTCTTAGGAGATTGGATCAAGAAGGACTATGATTCAATCAAATATTGGGTAGGTGGAGAAGTACTTCCATTTAGAGATTAGGTTAGGGAGAAGACAGAACATGTCTAGTCGCAATTGGGTTTCAACAAATTGGATCTACAACAGTAGGGTCACACTATATAGAGTTCTTGTACAATATTTGAGTGATTGTACACGGGGTTTGGTAGAGACATGCACGTATACATAGGGTTGCTTAAGAAAAGGAGTGTACATATTGGGAAACATGAAAAACCAAGGTCGTACATTAGATCATGATTTTCTATGGTTTTCAAGTACTATTCATAGTTTTCTATAGTTCTCTATGGATAATTTTTCCAGGTACAAGAGCCCTTGTAATATTTGAAGTCATTTGAATGATAAGATTAGTTGATGGGAAGAATATCTTTGTGTATTGTGGTTGATATTTTCGGTTTCTAGTATTTCTTCCACTATATTTATTTGAGTTTAATATTACAACAAGTGTATGTTGTTTTGTGGGCTTATAACTTGTTTTAAAGTAAGGAAATCACTAGATAACAAGATACCTAGGTGTCAAAGTGTTCTACAACATACATATTCCAACAGAGGACAAACACCTTCAATAACCACTCACAAAACCAGATCAAAGAGAAACACACTGATGTTTTGACGTGGTTAAAATCATACGGGGAAAAATCCACGACCCCAACCAACATGTCCACTTGGAACAATTTATTGATGTAGAAGAAAAATATTACAGAGAAATTTACAAGAGAGTTTCTCACAATCCATCATCAACAAATGACCATCCACACTCTTTAAATAAAGATCATGGACCCATTGGGTGTTAAGCCATGGATCAATGTAGCCATTAATATTGAGGAGAATATGAACCTTCATATCAATGTATGTTGGGAACATATCATGGCCGTCGGATTACTTAGCTACAAATGCATACTAAAGAAACACACTTTTACCCGACGACACATTAGACTAAGTTGATATTAACTAACTCCTAAGATTCTAAATATCCTAACATCCTTCCTTCATAACAACTTGGTATAAGATTGAAGGATTTATAAAGGTGAAACAATAGGATAAGGAAGGAGGAATTAGACCTTATCCCCCCTTAATGACAACTTATTGAACCCCTAACATAGATCAAAGTATGGAAAACTTCACTTTTGTAAGAAAATTTGTGAAAATGTCTGAAACTTGATCATTTGTAGGGAAAAATAACACTTCAATAACTCGATCATGAATGAGTTTTCTAATTAAGTGCATATGTAGTTCGATGCTTTTGCTACGTTGGTGTTGAACTATATCTTTGGCGATCTTGATGACACTTTTATTATTGCACCATAGGGTGGTCGAATGTTGTTGCTAGAATCCAAACAAAGGATCTATTGAAGCCACAAGACTTTATGACTTGCATTAACTACTACACGGTACTCTACTTCTGCCGAAGAAAGAGAAATATCTTGTTGTTTCTTACATGCCCAAGTGACAGGTTCTTAACCAAGGATGAAAACATAACTTGCAGTAACTTTTCAATCACCAAGGTTTCGAACTGAATCTAAATCAGTCAAACCAACAAATAAAGGATTCCCCCCTAAACTATAATTTATCTCAAACTAAATTGTACCTTGAACATACCGAAGTATCCTTTTAGTAGGTTTCCAATGGATTTCATGGGGTGTTTGCATATACCGAGCAATAAGACCAACAACAAATGAAATAGTAGGATGGGTATGAGTCGAGTATAAGATTCTACCAACTAAGGGACAATAAAAAGTGGTATAAACTTCTGGATAAGTACAAGTGGTAGCAAGTTTAACTCCAAACTAGAAGGGAGAAGGGGCTGGTTTAGAGTCTTGTTGGGCTCCAACAACTCCCCTTATATCTTTACAAAATTTAAAGGGCCCCTATTAGAATCTTGATAATTATAATGAGCTACAGAATCAACCTTTTCAAATAGTTCCATTCCTTGGCTTGCTTTAAGACAAACTTAAGACATTCACTCTAGTATGAGTCATTTATTACAAGAGTATATGTCAAAATTTAAAAATGGGCATAAAAATCTCAATTTAAACAAAAACGTTAATTTTTATCAAATGTTTACTTTTGTTTAAATTATGATTATGTGTTTATTCTTTTGCTCATTCGCAAGTTTAACTATTTTGAATAATGTGTTCAATACTTCATCAAATAATATCTTGGTTGGTTTCTCATTTTCATGAAATCATTTGGTGATGTTAATTAATTAAATTCTTTTTTCAT
>JZKD02S1761574.1:329369-353076 GCA_000966675.3 Picea glauca | reverse complement strand
AAGTGGATTGAGGTTGGAAGGGTGAGGGAACTATACCCTCATCTTCACATAGACTGAAAATAGTCTTTTGGAGGTCCAAAAGCTTCCCAATGGGGAGGTGTGATCAGGGGAACAATTTTTGCTCAAAAATTCAAAGTGCTTGGAATCGCTTCAAACCGGACGAGAGCATAGCCCTCGTCGTTACGAACCCAACACAACTCGTTTCATGTCAAACATATGTCGGGAGCGAGAGATATTGTAATCTGTTCATAAAGTCAAACAGGAAAAAAAAATGATGCTGATTGTACAGTCTGTACAGGCTGACATGGCAGAGTCGTACGACCGTACGCTGACATGGTAGAAGTGACGTGGCATATGATGATTGGCAAGCATGGTTGAATCAGACTGTGACACGTGTAATTTAGTTGGTTAATGGTAAGGTGCCACGTGGCCCAATCATGGGCTGCCACGTGGCACCCCTTTATTGGTTTATGAATTGTTATGTAAAATTATTGGAGTCCATGGGGTTTGACCCTCGGACCTCCCCCACCGCATAGCGCCTTTGTAAAGACCGTCCAACCAATGGACCACCGGATGTGCCTTGTTATGTATATGTGTTTGATTATATTTGAATTCAAACTATGTAATAAACGACGGGGGGTCGGGCCGGGGCTTAGCCCCGACCCACAGTCATATTGATATTACATGTGACCACATATGAATACACCGCGCAGGAGTTGTAACGGGTATAGCCCCGACCTCCGTGGAATGGTGTGGTACTTATATATATAATCCCTGGTTCTATTGTGTGTTATATGCCATATTCCCACCACTGGAGCACGGGAAGTTAATGCAGTTGGAGAAGTTCAACCGTTAAGCCCTTTTTTCCAATACGCGCGGTCCTATGACCCATGTGCCCAGGTGCTAGGCGGTTAGGGGCTGGCACGCCCTTAATCGTCCTACGATTTACACCGTTGGTGCGATTGCGCCCGGTGCTGGGTTTTCACGCTATTTATTGCGTGTGTACCAAGTTCATTTGACAAGGGTGCAATTTGTAGATGCAGAGACAGTAAGCTTGAAGGAGGGACTTCCAGGAGGCCTAACTTCTTCGTTTTTCGACCGATTGAGGTGCCGAAAGAGCCCAGACAGGGGTTTTTGGATGCTCTGAAGCCATTGGAGCAGTCGGTTGGTCAGTTTGAGCATTGTAAGGTGTGTTTTTTAGCACTTTGAGCAATTAATAATAATGATCCATTGGAAGCTGAACCAGGAGATGTAGCCCAAGAGAGGGGTGAACTCCTTTATCAAATTGTTGTGTTTATGTGCTTATGGTCATTGATTATGTTGTTGTCTATGTGTATTTTTCATAATTAATCCTTTAATTTATGTGTTGCAAAGTTGATCCATTTGCTTTTAACACAACATTTACTTGCAATAATTTTCAATTTTTTCAAGTCTTCTTCATTTTTAGATCAAGAAATAAAGAAGAATAAGTCCAATGTAAGAAGACCTAATAGAAGTTTCCGCTTCTAGAAGGATCTTCCTCTAGGTGGTTCTTTTGATAGACATATTTAGTATAAATAGGAGTCGAGGGTATGAGAACTTTTTTTTTGGATATTATTGTAAGAGAGCTCTTCTCTACTGGAGGTTTTCCCCTCGAAGAGGCAAGTGAACATTGCTCTCAGTAATCAAAGTGCTCTTTATGGTGTTATTCTGGTATAGTTTTGGTATTATTGTGGTGTTGTTCTGGTTATATTGTTTTTCAACTGCCTTTCTATCTATTTATTTATGTTATGCATACTTTTTTATATCTGGAATATTACAGGTTTATTTTTTCATCATAAGGAAGGAAGGGGAAAATTGAATGGTGCGAGGATACATATTATTCTTCTAAAAAATAATTCTCTCTCTTATCTATATCCTGCATAGTAAAGAAAGATCTAGACATATGATGTTCAACTAAGTCATTAATATTTTCAACATTTTCATGCAAATCTAAATTAGCACGTAAAGGGACATTAAGACATGATTCATTTTTTTTTGTTTGTTAGTTTTTCCATGACATGTGGGACTAACCTGTGGCTAAGAAATTGCAAATCAGGGGCATCTAAGCAGTCAAAATCACTAAGGGATCGCACCCAACCTGAGCCACACCAACCCTTAACATGGCTGGATTTTTTGTCCCCGCAGGTTTTCAACCAATGACTTTAACATCACAGAGCGCCTTAACATCACACTTCATCACCAACTGTCCTACACCTCGGGGACAACATTAAGGCATGATTCATATTCTTCATCCTCTAGTTGATTTGTTTCATTAGTAAGAGAAATAATATGGAGAATCAAATCATTGACAGAGGGCCTATCATCCAAAGGAAATTTATAGCAAAGATGCATAAATTTAACAAGAAAATATTCAATATATTCATCTTTGTTCTTCCTAAGCTTTGATATTTCTGCACACAAATCATCATAATTATAATTCTCAAAAGTACGCAAAAATTCACACATTAGCTGCTCCCGTGTGTTAATAGAGGTAGTTGGAAAAGTCTAACACTACCTCTTAACCTAGCCTACAAAAGTGAGAGTGAACAACATGAAAATGACACATTCAATAGTAATGTTTTGAGGAAAAAAATATTTCATAATTGAAAAGCATGTTCAGATACAAATGTTTCACCTTCCCCATCAAATTTAATTTGAGACAAGAGATGAAAAATATTTCTAGGAGTTTTAAGAGGTATAGTATAAAAAAAACATATCCATAAAGGGATATGGTAAGGAGCCATTAATAAATAAAAATTATTTAATAATAATGAATACAGGGGCTCAGCCATCTAGCCCTCCTTCTAGTGCCATTTCTGTTGATGAGTCCAAATGGCCTATCAAGTAGGCAAGGAAGAATCCTTGATAGCAGGTCCCAATCATACCTACTCTCATTTCAGGTAGTGTTTCCAACTAGTATGTCGGTCTGGTTGCCCCAAAAATTAAAACAATAAAGAGGGGAAGCCATTAAACCATTCCCTAAACAATTCTAAGTAACTCTAAATCCAATCTAAAATAAATAAAAAAACTAATCTAATATAACTACTTCTAACCTATATTGCAAGAGAAAAACTAATTGAATGAATAGAGTCTGAGATAACATCATTGATAGGAAAAATAGTTTTTGTCCATCAGCAATGTATTAAGAAAATGAAATTGCAGAACTTATCACAAATAGTTGTAGACAAGTTCTATCACATCATCATTGTATTCACCAGAAACCATAACAACGTAAGTATTCCAAATACTGAATGTAGAAATAGTTCATATGACAAGAATTCAGAAAACTTAAATAACAAACACATCGATGGAGTAGTCCCAAACACATTTGATAATTGTTATGATCTCCAAATGCCTTTTTCTCTTCACTTTTGAGATAATAGTATCACCATCAAACGATGGGAAAAATTCCTCTATTAATTCAATGAGTTCTCTTTTATAAAATAAGAGAGACTCCTTAGTTCTTGTGTCTGTTCATTTTTTTGTTCAGTTACGACTTTTCATTTAGTTTCCCTTTATTCTATCATTATACACTTTGAATTATTCTTATATTTTCATAAATGAATATTTAAGCATTATAAACAAAAGTTGAAGAGAATTTTGATTAGTCAATCTCATTCCATATGTTGTTCATGACAGACATTTATTAAAATATCATTAATTCAACTCATTTTCATTTTTCTCTGTTCTTCAAAATTTCTGGGTGTTTTTGGGTGTCAATTTGGTGAGTACTATTGTTCCATATTTTTCTCCTCTATTTCATGTTTCCAACATGCTCTTTCTGGTTTGATTTATCCTCCTCGAACTCTAGTTATGGTTGCCTAAAAATTACACAACCCAATTTTTAATTAAATTTGGGCCTCTTCTGGTATCTATTTTTTTGGGAATTTTCACCAACAATCTATTAATATTAGTTGTACCATCCAATTCTACTCTTCACTAGATTTCTGATGAGCTATCCTAGGCCTAATTTCATCTTCGAGAGCTCAATATATGTTTGTTTGAACATTTCATAGTATGTTTCCCATTAAATTTGTGACCTTATGTTCTTTCCATTTTTTTGGATTTTTTGTCACCATTTTGGCTTGCATTTCTCCTCCAATGCATTCTCCTACTTGATACCTTTACAATGGGGTATTATGGGCTTGTTTTATACTCTCATATCTCCAGATATGGTTTCTTTCATTTGGTGCTCAACAACCCTTGATCTACCCGTGGGGGAATCTACACCAATGATCTTCAACCTTAAAACATTATACCACATGCATGAGGTAAATTTATTTTGAATGATTTATATGGTTTTTCCCCCATTACTTATTCTGTGTGCGAACATATAAGAGGAATAAGACCTAGGTCTTGCTAGAAATTTTGGCCAATAACCGTAGTGAAAATAGGAAAAATAAATAAATAAATAAAATAAAACAAAAAATAAATCATAATACAATAAACAATAGTCCCACCCTGAAATATATTAAAATAATAAAACCTTTCATCGACCTTCGGACTTAGGATATATGCAAGGTGAGTTGACTTCCCATGGTAGATATTTTGAGTAAACCCTTCCAATAAGTCAAAACTCTAATGGGTTAAGTTTCGATAGGCTAAGTCCAAAATAATATAAAATAATCATAAAGTGATCGGGAGCCATGATGGTTGGGATGTTAAACATGGTAAGTGAACCTAATGGAAGAGCCCAATCCAATGAATAATTCTTGATGGGTAAACTCTAATGGATAAAGCATTAAAATACTACCTAATACATTGAAAAAAATTAAAATAATATTCAAGGTGCTTGGTCTTCAAAAGAAAAGGAAGAGGTGCGCAAAGGTAAAATTCTGATGGTAAGTCTTTTGAGAGGGTAAACTTGATGGGCCTAAGTCTAATCATCGGATCTTGATGGTTAGGATGGCTCATGAAGGAGGTGAAGGTGAAAACCCAATGGGGTTAATTCCTATGAAGTGATCTCGATGGGCCATTCTTGAAATATTAAACTAATAATATGGTTCCAAAGGTATATGTGGAGGGGAGGAAGGGATCTCGATAAAAAAGGGAGTTTGTATTAAATATAATTCCCGACGGGAATTTACTGAGAGATGAAGGTCATGGGAAGAAACTTGATGGGGATGAAGTCTAGTGAAATATTAAGTCGAAGACCGATGGGGTGAGGGTGAGAAATGAAAAAGTTAAAATTATATATATATATATATATATATATATATATATATATATATATATATATATATTAGAAACCAAATAAATAAAATACAATAGGAAAAAATCTTCATAAAATACAATGGGGAACTTACGAAAAAAAATGGGTAAAACAAAATTAAGTTAAAATGAAATTAGGAAAAATAAATAGAAATAACTATTTACATATATGTATAAAATATGGAAAAAGTCAAAATGTATCTACGTTCACAACCACATGTAAAAATAATGATAATATGTATATGAAAACTAAACATTAGGGTTCTAGGGAAACATGCACAATGTAAAAAAACAATCCCATGTAATAAATAATCTTACCCATGTAAAATTAATTTTACCCATGTAAAACTAATTTAAAAGTAAAATTGATTTTCTCATATAAAATAAATACTAAGGGTAAGTTTGGGAAAAACCATGAGCAATTAAAATCATGGGTAAATAAAATCATGTGCAGTTTTTCAAAACCACGGGAAAATTAAAAATGAAAGAAAATAAATACATAAAAATAAATAAATAATTAAAACAAAATAATAAAAATTAACAATAAGATAAAACACCACCGGATGGGGTAACACATGCCAACCCCATTCTACATGGCACTCAGGCGACGAGTGTAGTTAAATCCTTCCGTCGTGAGCCTCCCCCTCTATCTTTTCATCATGCTTAACATTCAAACCAGGAGAGCGCTAGTGCGCTGGGACAACCAAGGATGATTAATGGCGCACATTCCACACCAGTCTTGGCTCTCTGGAGCAGGTATGCAGCAACATGATGACCTCACTTCAGAATTCATGGTACCTCTCCCTGTCATTTCACTGGTTTTCCTAACGGTAAGCATTTGGTGTGTTTATTTGATCCTGCCTTCGCATATGGAACTTCATTCCCCACCTGCAATATACTCTCGTTGGAGTTGAAACTCTATTGATTTTCCCTCCATATTGGTGTATGTATCTAGGTCATTTCTCACTTATTCCCTCTATTGTGTCTACGCCATGCCTCATGAAAGGGGCAAGCCCAAATGTGGTCTGGCCTACTATAGTCTTGTAGCTCGACACCGATGTGCAAGCCCACCCTCAAACCTTTATTTACCTCCTATCTCTTTCAGTAGCCCTGTCGGCCCTCTATACTCTAATCAAAATTGGCACAAAGATGCTTTGCCTCAAACTACTGATCATGTGCTAAGTTTTGGTGGTTGTCCATTGGAGGAGGAAATTCCTCCAAATTGGATGGAGGACATCAAGGTGTCAAATGAACCAACTGACTACACCTTCCCTTTAGTTCATCCTGATATTTCTATGGGTGGTTGTGTGGTGGAGGAGGAAATCCCCCCACAGTGGTGGGATGACACCATTCAAGGAACAACTCCAAATGTTAGGGGGGCACTCAATGAAGCCACTAGGATCAATTTGGAGGACCACCTGGCAAAGGAGGAAACTCATCTAAATTTTCACAAGGAATAACAAGCGAATCCAGCCTTGGCAGTAAATGCCATGAGGTCCGAGCCATCCATGCCCAGTCCTTGCAGATTTTCAGAGGACCATTTGCAACTGATCTTCGAGATGTGACAGGAGATGGCAAACTAGCTTTAAAGCCAACATGCCCTCAGCCATCGTATGGATATTTTGTTTGACTCTTTGTCAAACGAGCCTACAAAGAGTCACTTCCCAACTTGCTGCCAACCATTTTCCTTCACGTTCAACCATGATGGACATCCGAGTTCACCAAAATTTTATCTTTTTACTGTCATATTTTCAGGTTATAGCTTTTTACTATTATGTTTTAGCAAGACTCTAGTTATGGTTGATTAGCCTGTCCATAAACTCTGCAGGCCACCTATTTTGGTTTCCATTCATGTGGAATAACAGGTGGCATGCTTTGAATTGTGTAATGACATGTATTGCTTTTACAACTTTTTGAGGTAATAAAAAAAAATTATTTACAAAAAAAAACAATAAGATAAAAAAAATAACTTATACAAATTATATACAAAAATTAAAATTAAAATTAAAAAGATAAGGCCAAGTTCTATATGAGTCAAGGTTCCACACCAATCACGATTCCGCACCTAGGGGCCAAAAATATAAGCAATGCATACCAGATAGATTTCGACTAACCGGGTGTTGAGTCGGGTAGGTATGTCATAAGGAGATCACGACTGCTCAAATTTAGATACGAAAAATAACAAGCAAAGAGGGGGATGGGGAGATGAAACACCACATAACATCATAACATCAAAAAGAGAAACCCACATAATAAAAATGAGTTTGACGCTAGCCGAGCACATGAGGCATGACAATCCAGTCAAGGTGAAAACCTTGGAGGGAAGACATGATAATATTGCAAGTAGAGGGAATTTGATAGGATTAGGTAATAGTATCTCATGTTAGGCCACAATGCATGAAATTGGTTACAAAATGTAGCGAGCAAGCATTGGGTTATGATACATCGAGCTTCCACATCCATAAAACTCAATAGGTCTTTGGGCCTGGGTTTTCAAAGAGAGGTGAGGCTAAAAGAAGAACCCGGTAGAGACCAATATGAATAAGCTCATGCCTTTCAGACCTTGAGAATATCACCGAGGCCTTCACTCAACCAACCTGATGAGACAAACCCTATGAGACAAACATTTGGCCTTCAGACCAATATTAAGACCATGCACAATCCTCACTCCGAAAGGGGATTCCCAATAAAAGTAAATCCAATAAGCTTGTATGATAGGATTGGGGGAAAGGTGGATCCAATAACCTTGCGAGCTTCAGACCTCAGGGAAACTGTAAGAAAAGATGAATCTATTTTCTAGTATGAAAGAGTCCAGTAAGGATTAAGGTTTTGTCCTCTTCAATGCAATGGTGATAAAAACAAATCAAGATGAGGTTTTGGAGAGGCATGGATTAGTTCATAATGTTGACTATTGTCTTCAAAAGAGAGACAAGATCCGCATAGAGATAAGTCTAGGCGAGAGGAAGAAGATCAAGGGATTCCCCACATGCATTTCAAGGATGGAGCGATCATGTAAAGGAAGTGACACTATGAACCTACTCATACAACCATAGAAAAGATGAGATCATTTATGMAAGGAAGAAGACACTTTCCATTATACCATAAACATTRCATTCTTWGTCTTCAACAAACTTATGAATAAGTGTTGGGTTTGTTCAAACATAATCATCCATGATCTTGGATKTTGTAGATAAGTGTCYTGAAAGCTACACATACCGAGTCTSAAATTCATAGAAAGGATTAATKATCTTGTKATTCMAGCTAAGAGTTTGAAATTGAAGATTATTATCAACATACAAKATCATAAAGATGAAGGCATTAGGAACAACATGCAAGAAAGAGGATGCATAATGCATATGCATTCTTCATTTGAGTTACATTCAAAAAATCCTCAAAAACAAAGTCATTCAATACATACAATAGAACATCAAACCTTGTAGCCATATAGGATCATCTAATACTTCAGAATCTACAAAAGGTCTAGAAGATAACTTGTCAATTTCATCATACAAATGTCAACAAAGCATCATAAGTTAAGAAGCATTATGAATACATTTGAAAGCATAAGATCAAAAGGTTTAACAAACTTTCATCAAGATAATCATCAACAAAGATCAAAACCCCCAACTCTCTCAATGTAGGTAAATAATTGGTATTAGGCTCAAGTAGTAAAGGATTAGGCATTAGAGTTCAAATTTTAGTAGGGGAGGCCTTTCCTTTCCCTTTTATAAGCAAATGTAAAAAGGGGTTGTTGTAGCCACAACACCATGCTTGAATATGAGTCATGACATTAATAATTTCTTGATCATCAGCCTGTACATGTTAGGATTTGTCATAGAAATCTCTTTGTACATTGTTCAATTCATCGTGTACATTGAAATCATAGTCATTAAAATTTGAAGTTTGATAGTTGTTGAATTTGTAGTAATTGACTTGATTGGGCCAAAAAGGTGATTTTGCATTCATATTCTTTCATATTCTTCTCCTCATCCATATCTTTATGAACATTGTCTTCAGAAATAGGTAAACCAGCAGAGAAAAAGGAATCCAACCCCTTGTTTCTTGTATCCATCACCACGGTTTCAATGGTGAGTATCACTTCATAACCCAAGTTTATATTCCCTATTTTATGATTTTGCCTCATCGCTTTCTTCCTCTATCTATCAAATGGAAACAATTTTAGATTAGAAACTTAATCTACTAGAGTTGAAATAGGGACATCACCTACGGTAACCATGTTTGGACCAAATCTATTGGACAAGGTTTGAGTAGTGAATAATTCTTCCATCTATGAAGAATATTGTTGCCCCATGTTGTCTTCATTGAATTTGGTTTGTTGTGCTAGCTCATTTTATTTGTGTATGGCCTCTTTTGCTTCAATATCATTTTGATTTTTCTTCCTTGGTTCTTCTTCTATTCTCTTCTTCTCCTCAAATTTTTCTTCAACTTCTTTCCTCTTAGCTTCTTCTTTTCTTTTCTTTGCCTCTACATCCTCATTTTATTTTCTTTTTGATTCTGCCTTCTTTACTAACAATTCAGCTCTATCTTTAGCATCTAATTTTTTTTTCTTTACCAATTTCTCTTTCTTGGCATCTTTTCTCTATGCTTCTTCTTTTCTTTTGGCCTCACCTTTTGATTTGGCCTTCTCCACTGCCTCTAGTATTATTTTTTCTTTTTCTTTTCTTTTTCTTGAAGATCTTACCTCTCAATTTTATCCCTTTCATCTTCCTCCTTGTTTCTATCTTTCTCCTCGAAAACAACTTGAAAAATATTTAAAACCTCTTCATAAGTAAATGCTCTTCTGAAAGGTTTTTCAACTTCATTCTCTTCATGATAGTAGGGGAAAGAGATATCCATCTTAGTTCTATGTTTTGACAGGATCATGCATTTGAGTTCTTTCCAACTTAAAATAATATTCCTCAATATTTTCTCCTTCCATCCTAATCCAAGTGGAATCTATTAGCCCATACATGCGTATATACAATGGACAGGTTGGGTACCCAATTTCCTAAATGATCAATCTATTTGGCACATATGTTGTAAGCATATGAGGTGCTTGTGTAACAACACAAATCCTGATATAGGTGGAGTATTCATTCATGTACTAATCTCCAATTGTTTTCATCACTTCTATAGTTTTTTGAGATATTCTTAGGCAAGTTTTACAAAAGAGGAGCTCATACAATGGTGCTAATAAGGCATCGCATATAATTGTAAACTAAAATTATACATTTTATTCCATAGATATTTGGAATATACATGAACATGGGGTTTTGTTGGGGACCAATACTAGCACAAACCACATCTAATAGGTAATAAGAAATATAAAATTCTAGGGTTCCTAAGAGTGCATCTAATTGAGAATTTCCAATGACTTCTAGGTAAGTTGGAGAGGATAGTATCCTAGTTGAAAATTTTTCCTCCTTCAATGATCTCATACATCATTCTCACCCAACCTATTCTCACATGATTTAAATATTTTTCTCCATAAATTATGCTAATCAATTGGGTTTCCCATGTGTATCCTAACCTGAGGTGTATAGTGGGGAAAGAGTTGCTACTTAAAGCTTTGAAATTCCTTCCTTCATCATACAAATCAGTCAAGATTTCATAATAGTTATAATCACAAGTAAAAACTCTCAGCCACTCATTGGTGAAATAAATTTCAACCTTTGAAAACTTATATTAATCTTCAAAATTAGTTGATGTGAATGATCCAACACACTTTCCTTGATTATTCATAATTCTTTTGTGCTGACCTTTGTATGTTGTATCATGTATCTAAGCACTACTGAATAAGGCATAATTGGATATTTGTTGTTGCATTGTGTGTGAAGGATTTTTTTCTTTTTAATTATATTCTATAATGATCTCTTCCTATTCTCTTTAATCCAAGTCCTCATCATCCCTAATCTCTTTACCATATTGATTAGATGAAAGAATTCCTTGTATGTGGGCCCCATCAAAACTAGTAGTGTATGAAGTGTATAGATAAATAAGAAATTTAGTATATGTATCATCCTAGCTTCCATTAGCGGCTTCTATCCTTGGGAAAATTTCTTCTCCCTTTTAGCTGATGATTCTATTGTTGTGGGGATTTGTTATCATGCTAGTGTTCTTTCCTCGATAACCTCTATGATATCAATTTGATATTTCAATTGGATTGTAATTGGTCTCTCATTTGCACCTTTCTTTCTCCTATTGTGTCCTTTGGTAGCCATATATAAATTCTTGTTAGAAATTCTTGTAAATGAGGGCATACATGGTTTAGCTCAACAATCAAATTAAATGAAACAATTGTTGCCTTCTAGCAATTTGAAATGGAAACCAACTTTATGGATAGTGATATTAATCTTAACTTAAGGCCCATGACATTATAACGTAGCTTTGAATTTTAGCTATTATTTACAATCCAAACCAAGGTTTCTCAAAATCACTTTGTAGGGGGGAAACAAGGAAATCAGAGCTCATGCAAGTAGCTCACTTAGGAGAGAATGATTTTTGAGGGATGAAAAAGGAACTCTATCATGGATGTATGTAATTTCTAAATAAATTCAAACTAAAGAAAACTTGAATGCATATGGATAGAACCTTAGGTTAAAACAAAGAATAACAATAACTATCTCATTGAACAAGAGCATCTCATAGTCAAGTACATGTTTGGCAAAGTTGATGGACATGTGACTATTTCTAGGCTATAACATTCCTAAGTTCATTTGAATTTTCAATAATTATGAGGGGATACCAATAGTTTCTTTGGCACATGGATTTGAATACATGATCCTTTCATTTGACTTATATCTTTTAAATCAAAAGACCAATGAGTAAGCTTACATTTATTTGTAAGTTAAGAAGGTGGTGATTCAAGCTGCATTGTCATCAAATTTAGCTGAGATAGTACGAGCTTTAAAATTTCTTTAAAGTATAAGTGACATGTATACGTTAAGAGTTCAATTAGAACTTTTAAAATGATTTCACATGTGCAAAGAGTTCGAAAGAAAAGGGTGAATGATATGAGAATTGAGGTTGACTAGAAAAATCAGGACCCCAACTGACTATCTTTTGACAAAGGAAGCATTAATATAACCATTGGGCATGATAATGTAATTGGAGAAAAGTCTCACATGGAGGAGGCCCAATTTTGAAAAAATATTTGATCACAATTGAACTTTAAGTTTGTTTTTAAAGCAAGGCATTATGTTTGGGAGCAAGAATTCGATGGTTGTGAAGAGGCTTTAAAGAAAATACAAGAAGTGAATAAATAGTTGGTGGGAAAGGAGGATAACTTGGAAATCAAGGCCGATTGAAAAGTCATGACCCCTTCTCACTATATTTCAATAAGGGAAGTCCTAAACTTGGAAATCTAACTAAACACCGAATCAAACCAAGGTTGAGAACTTTGGTGAATAGAGGGTTTGATTCAAAGGCTTTGGATTGATTAAAAAATAATTGTTTAAAAGATAAAGTTCAAAGCTAAAAAATAAGATAAAAAAAATTATAAAAAATAATATAGAACATAAATAAAAGTTTGTACAATTCAAATGGTGATGGGAGGGACCAATTTGGAAATTAGGTCTGATCTCTGAATTGGGACAAGGCTCAACAAAAGAAGGTGAAGAGAGAGTTTGATTTTGTAAAATGAATCAAGAAATGTAAGTTAGAAGATAAAAGGACTTAAAATTCAAAAATAAATGATCATTTAAATGAAGAATAAAATGGACCTAATTTGAGAATCGAGCATGATTTTGAAATCAAGTAAAGAGAATGCGAACAAAATGAAAAGGGGGTCGATTTGACAATAGAACCTCATTTGGGAATCAAAGGGGAAACGTTAGAATTAGAAAAGGAAGGAAAAAAAACTGAAAGATTTCGAACAAAATAAACTTCAATCAAAGGAAAAGGAGATCGAATTAAAGGAAAAAAAGAAAAATATGAGAAAAAGTGACCGATTAGAGAAAAATTGGAGAATTAAACCATTTCAGTAAGGATTGAAAGAAATCAGGCTATAAGGAAATGATGGAATAAGATCAATATGAATCCTAAAAAGGAGAAAATGGAAAGGGGGGCCTAAGTTTTTTTCAAAATTTCGGGGGTTGTTTAGGCTTCAACATGTTGTAATGTGATATGATTTTGAATTCAACCTCTCAATGTCATAATGCAACTTAATTTTGAATTCAACCTCTTAATATCATAATGTGATGTAATTTTGAATTCAACCTGTTAACCAAAGACAGGCATGTTCAACTATAGTCAACCATGTTCAAGCATATCCAACATGCTCAACCACGATCAACCATAGTCATGCATGGTCAACCATGGTCAAATCAACATAAACCAACCAATATTAACATCACAATGAGACATAACCATTTAAAAACATCACAATCCAACATAATCCTTGAGGAACACTGCATTATGACATAACCCTCGGTGAATGTATAAATGCAACATAATCGTTGAGGAACATAACACTTCGACATAATTCAACCATTTCCAACCATGGTCAATCATAGTCAACACATTATCAACCATCATCAACCATGGTCAACCATCGTCAAACATGGTCAACCATAGTCAAACATGTTAAATCATAGTCAAACATGGTCATTCATAGTCAAACATGGTCACATATGATCAACCATGGTCAAAGATGGGAAACCATAATCAACCAAAATAATAGTAAAAAATGGTAAACTGTAGTCAAATATAGTCAACCATGGTTAAATGTCATAGATATTTTAATATTATGAATATTGGAAGTTTAAATTCATAAATCTACTAATCCTCCCCTAGCATGTTGTCAACTAGTACAACCATATAATTAAAGGTGGTTGATATATGCTCATTGATATCATTTTCCTCCTTTTTTAACTAATGGCATCGATCAACATATATCAACCACCTTTAATTATGTGGTGGTGCTAGTTATAACATGTGTAAGGAAAATGGTGAAGGATAGGCTTTAACCTCATCATCGTCCATTTGTCTACTAGCTCCTTGTCTCAGTTCGCCATTATATCTACTATTGTGGATTTGTTTATAGTAATTATAACATTACTTTGATTGAATCCTCAAATGCATGTAAAGTGCAAGAAGAAATATGTTTGTTTGTATTGGCATCAATGAAGAATATTTTATTTCTTCAAACTACCTTATATCAAGTCTCTTGGAGCCTTACGATGAACATAACTCATGTTTATTGAAATTTATTTCCCAATATGCTATTCCATACGAATAGAGTATGCTTTAAAAAAGTGTAATAAAAAATTGTTGTGGTCTTATGTTTAGAGATTTAGGGCTTTTGAACACGAGATTTATTCAAGGTGTATTTGAGCTTCAATTTCTCTAAATTTAAAAAATATTTCTTGAATATATTACCTTTTGGGAGCTATTTCAGATCATATATCCATTTTCTATTCTAGTTCTAGATAATAAAAAAATAGGTACTTCTACCCTAACTTGGGTTCCAGATAAAAACAAACAGGCAATTCTACCCTAACATGGGTTCCAGATAAAAACAAACAGGTACTTCTACCTTAACATGGGTCCATTTTGATTCTAGTTGTGGCTAAAGTTATTTGATAATATGGGTAGAATCTATTCCAACTAGGGTTTGTGATCCAAATTGGATCATTATATTATTTTTCATCTATCTCGATGCTTTCAGAGTGGAAAACAAATTGGAGGAATCAACTTGCAGGGTCATTTTAATGGTAGGTCCCAGTTTAAAAAATTAGGGTTTGAAACCTTTCAAAACCATCTTAAGGCATCAAATGACATTTTTTTGGGTAAAAACTTTCCTAGATTTATCTAGGACCCCCTGCAACTATTCTACACATAGACACCTTTCCAACAGTGAACAAATCATGCTAATCATAGCTTGTATGCAAATGTTATGCCTCCCTCAAGTTGACCTACAGTGTTGACCACCATGGTACGAGTAGATGGCATGCATGTTGGGTTGTTATATTCTTTGTAGTGAAATTATAGTCGATGTGGATCGAATGATGGTCGAAGTCAAGGTGGATTGACAACCGATCGAGGATCGAGGTATATCAACAACAAGTCGAAGGTCAATGTTAGTCTACTGGGTAAATTTGAACTCGAAGGTCGAGGAGGTTCGACAGGGTAAGGGAATCGACATCAAGTCAAAGAGGTCAAAAGAAAAGAAGTTGAAAAATGGGCATGTGGTGACCAACTAAATATTGAATGAAGGTCGACTTGTAGTTAATTGGTAATTTGACTTGGATTCAACTGTAAAAGAATCCCGATATTAACGAGATTTGTAGCCAATGATGTGCATCAATCTATAACTATTTTTGGGTGCCATGTATTTATGGTTTTTCCTTTTGTAAATCCTATAAAGAGGTGTTTTGTAAGGTTGTAAAGGCCAATCAATGAAGCATAATATAGACAATATTTAGAGAAATATTTAGATGTAGGTTGTTGGTCATGCATATGTAAGTTGGATTGGCTACAAGGTTGTTTTTCCATAGGAAAGAGGGTATGATGTCGATTGTGTCTTATGTGACGACCAAGGTTATACATGTAATCTTTTATTTAGATTGAATAAGACAACAATATATCAGAACGCTCAAGGAATGTTGGTTTTCCTAGTTTGGGTTTCCAAGGTAAATCTCTATGTACTGTGTGGTTGTTTTAATATTTACATTCTTGATTAAATTAGTCTTCTCTTTTGTTAGGTTTACCGTGGAAGTTTGTCTCATTTCCTGACAAGTGGTATTAGAGCTATGTTAAGCTTTGGCGTGTGTATTAGATATTGATTTACCAATCTTGAATTTGAGAACTAAACCCTAGGTACAGTAAGAGTTGTATGTCATAAATTGTGTTAAAGATCATGGTAAAGAATGGCGATCAGTTCTAGAATAGAGATAGAAAATTTCAATGTCCATAATTTTGAGCTTTGGAAGCTTAAAATGGAATATCTCCTTGTAGACAAAGAACAATGGATAGTGGTTTATCCAAGTACCTAGCCGACATGCATGTCGACGGAAGAATGGGAGAAACTTGAAAGAAGAGCAAGAAGTATGATTCATATTTGTCTTGCAGATTCGGTATTGTTGAATGTCTCAGGTCAATATTCAATGAAGAAACTGTGGGACAAGCTGGGAAGCTTATACCATCTGAAATATCTGGTAAATAAGTTGTTTCTCAAAAATAAATTGTATATTTTGAGAATGAGTGATGGAATTTCGGTCACTGAGCATTTAAATGTGTTTAATACCATTTTAAGCTAGTTATCGTCTATGGATATTAAAATCACTAAGGAGGAGAATTTTATAATCATATTATGTTCTTTTCCAGAATCCTAGGATATCTTATTCGTGGCTATAGGGAGTAATACACCCACAATAATGATATAAGATGTGGTTGCTTCTCTAATGTCAAAAGAAATGAGAAGAAATAACATGGAAGGATCAACCAAAGATGCTTTAGTGGTGAGAGGTTGACTAGTTGAAAGAGATAAAGGAAAATTCTCTGGTAGAAATTCTAAGTCGAAGCATAGATCTAAATCCCCAGTTCAGTCAACAAAAATATGTTGGAAATGCGGTAAATCTAGGAATTACAAAAAGGACTGTAAGTTGAGGGCGATGGAAGTCAGTACGGGATTCGACGAGAATAATTCGACTGAGAGAAAGAAAACCCCAGATAAGGGAGGTGATATGTACCTGGTTTCAATCAATACACAATCGGATCAAGGTGTTTGGTTGATTGACCCAGGAGTATCCTATCATATGACACCACATAGAGAATGGTTCTACGAGTATGAACGATATGATGGAGGTGATGTGTTCTTGGAGGATGAATTGACAACCAAAATTGTTGGACGAGGAAGAGTTCGAATGATACTGCAGGATGGGAGGAAAATAACCCTTACAAGTGTTCTACACATTATGGGTTTGTAAAGAAACCTGATATTTTTTAACAATATGAGTGATGTTGAAGTGCACACTTTGTTTCAAAAGTATTTGTGCAATATGGTCAGAGGTGAGATGGTATTAATGAAAGGAGTTCATATTGGAACCCTATACAATATTTTAGGGAATTCCCACTCAACTGTATGTGACAACATCATTTCTCCTGAAGTCGACTCGACTTCAACTCAACTCGACTTAACTCAGGCTAAGTCAATACAAATCAACTAGACAATTCATGATAAAGTTGACCCGACCATGCTATGACAGGAGAGGATGGGACTCATTGGAGAAAAATAACTTTGAGCTATGCACAACAAAGGTATGGTCGAAGATTTTCCTGAATGTGGTTTAGAAGTTGACTTTTGTGAACATTGCATATATGGAAAACAAAGTTAGGTAAGGTTCCCATATGGAGCGACAAGGGAAACTAGGATTCTAGAATTGGTGCATAGTGATGTGTTTGGCCCGGTTACAGTGCCTTCACTCGGTGGATCCATGTATTATTTCTCCTTCATAAATGATTTTTTTAGGAAGACATGAATATATTTCCTGAGGAAGAAATCATAGGTTTTCAAGAAATTTAAAGAGTTTAAATATCTTGTAGAAAACCAGACAGATAAGAAGATTAAGGTGTTGAGAAATGACAACGGTGGTGAATTATGTGGAAAATAATTTGATCAGTTCTGCAAGCAATGTGGAATAGAACACCAAACTACCACACCATATACCCCACAACAAAATGGAGTTTCTGAGAGAATGAACAGAACGTTGATGGACAAGGCAAGGAGAGTGGTTAGTGGTGTTGGGCCTACACAATAATTCTCGGTGGAGGCAGTTGACACTGCAAGATATCTGGTGAATATGTCTCCTTTGTCGGTGCTAATCAACATGACTGAACATGAGGTATGGTCATATAAGAATACTTTAGTTTCACATCTCAAAGTATTTGTTTGTGATGCATTTGTGCATGTTCCCAAGGAAAATAGGAACAAGCTAGACAAGAAGGAAATCAAATGTATTTTCATTGGATACAAAGAAGGAATGAAAAGATATAAGATTTGGGATCTTTCATCAAGGAAAACAATGTAAAGTGGAGATGTGGCCTTAAGAGAACTCGGAGGTAAGTATAAGCATGAGAAAATTGTTCAAACCAAGAATAATCCTGAGAGGGTGTGGTTTGAACTAAGGAACGAAGAAGATGATTCAGATGAGTCGACTAAATCAGAGGAAGAGGTGGAGCGATAAACTCAGGTGGTAAGGATGTCATAAAGAGTAAGAAAACCAGTCAAAAGGTATAGTCCACCCGACTTTCATTCCACATTTGTGTTAAATTTCATTGACAATGAGCCCAAGTTGATCAGTGATGCAATCAACGCGACAAAGGGTAAACTATGGAAGGATTCCATGGTCAAAGATATGGAATCCTTTCATAGGAATGAGACATGGGACCTAGTCAAGTTTCCTAGTGGAAGAAATCTCATCGGTATAAAATGGGTATTCGAGAAGAAGATGATTTCTGCAGAACAAGTCGATAAGTTCAAAGTTGAACTGGTAGCAAAAGGATATTCCCAAGTCGAGGGAGTTGACTTCAGTGATATTTTTTCCCCTATTGCAAAATTAACTTCCATTAGAGTACTAATGTCTCTGGCTGCAACATTTGATCTGGAAATAGAACAGATGGATGTGAACACAATGTTCCTACATGGGGACCTAGAAAAATAAATTTACATGAAACAACCTGAAGGATTTGTAGTAAAGGGAAAGAAATATTTGGTGTGCAAACTGAAAAGATCATGTTATGGTCTAAACAAATCACCAAGGATGTGGTACCATAAGTTTGACACATACATCCTTAGTTTGGGATTTGTGAGAAGCAAAGTTTATCACTGCATATATTCCAATGAAGATGGAGATAATTTCATATATGTAGATTTGTATGTCGATGACATGTTGCTGATTGGAAACAACATGGATGCAATAAAGGAGTTGAAGAAGAAACTATCCTCCAATTTTGACATGACGGATCTCGGTGCAGCTAACTTCATTATGGGAATGGAGATTAGGAGAGATTTAACTGCTAGAAACCTCTTGTTGAATCAGACGAAGTATATTGAAATGTTTTTGAAACGTTTCAACATGCAGGATTGCAAACTGATGAAGGTGCCAATTCATGTGGGAGCAAGGATAATTGTTGAACAATGTCAAAAAACATGGGAATAAACAGAGGACATGGCATGTTTTCTCTATGCAAATGTTGTTGGTAGTCTAATGTATTCCATGGTCTACACTCGACCAGACATTTCCCATGCAGTGGGAGTGTTGAGAAGGTACATGTCGACACCGGGGAAGGAGAATTGGACAACTGTCAAGAGAGTATTCAAGTATTTGTGTGGCACGAAGGACTATGTTATATTCTACGACGGAAGAACTGGAGGTGACAATGGTAAATTAAATGTACATGGATTTACTAACGCTTACTGGGCTGGAGATCTAGATCGACAAAGGTCGACCAGTGAATATTTCTTCAAGATGTTCAGTGGAGCAATAAGCTAGAAGAGTAAGCGACAGGCGGTTGTATCCTTGTCAACAATAGAAGTTGAATACATGGTAGCCACTCATGGAAGAAAATAATCAGTATGGATGCAAAGGTTGTGTTTAGGAATCAAGTTTGAATGGAGAGTTCTGAATATAAGTTGCGACAGTCAAAGCGCAATATTTATGGAAAATAACCATGCTTATCATTTGGTGACTAAGCACATCAATGTACAATACCATTTCATGAGAGACATGGTGGAAAGTAAAAAGGTGATACTGGAGAAAGTAGAAACGTTGAAAAACATAGCAGACCCTTTGACCAAGTATGTGAGTGATGTGAAGTTCTCTTTGTACAAAGAGGCAATGGGCATTGTTGCCCTAGGTTTGTGAACAAAATTTCAGGAATCTCCTAGTTTCAACAAATAAGACAACAAGTGGGAGAATGTTGGGTTGTTATATTATTTGTAATGAAATTCTAGTCGATGTGGATCGACTAATGGTCAAAGCCGAGGTGGATCGACAATAGGTCGAGGGTCGAGGTAGATAGACAACAAGTTGAAGGTCGAGGTAGATCGACAACAATTTGAAGGTCGAGGATAGTTGATTGAGTAAAGTTGAAGTTGAAGGTCGAGGTGGTTCGATATGGTAAAGGCATCAACAGCAAGTCAAAGAGGTCAAGCGACAAGAGGTTGAAAGGACAACATGCGGTGACCAACTGAATACCAAATGAAGGTCGACTGGTAATACGACTTGGAGTTGAATGTAACAGAATCCCAAGATTCATCGGATTTGTAAGCAATGATCTGCATGGATTAGTAACCATTTTTGGGAACCATGTCTTTAGGGTTTTCCTATTGTAAATCCTATAAAGAGACATGTTGTAATGTCGTAAAGGCTAATCAATGAATTGTAACATAGCCAATCTTTAAAGAAATCTTTATATGTAGGTTGTTGGTCATGCAGATGTAAGTCGGATTGGCTACAGGGTTGTTCTTACACAGGCAAGAGGGTATGATATAGATTTTGTCTTAGGTGTGGACCAAGTTTAGACATGTAACCATTTATTTAGAATGAATAAGACAACAAGAGAGAAGAACACTCAAGGAATGTTGCTTTCCCCGGTTTGGGTTTCCAGGGTAAAATCTCTGTGTAATGTGTGATTTCTTTGTCATTTACGTTCTCGATTAAATTTTTCTTCTCTTCTACTAGGTTTAGCATGGATGTGTGTCTCATTTCCTGACAATTCCAACACTGATTACTCATGCATATGGAGCTATCCATGTACGAAGTTTCAAGAATATTCTGGAAGTTCCAAAACCTTATCACAATTGAGGGTTGAGGAAGTTAAAACCCTACCCTTAGATGGATATCAAGCGATGTTAAATATTGGTTCACTAGGAGGAGAAGGGGTTCCATTATTTAGCATTGTATTTGTTCCATAGTTGAGCAGAGCACCTAGGAGTGATATTATTGAGAGCATAACACATAAGGAGAGATTTTTTAGTAGCCATAAATGCCACAATATGAAAGGAAACTCCATGGAGAGTTCCTCTTTCTTTGTACTTGCATTTGAAGAAAAGAGAGCAAATTGGCCTTACCTTATAGTTGGGTTTTCTCTTGTATTAGGTTTCCCAAGTTATATCTTGTGTTTATTTGTGGATGGTGTGTGAGTATTTATTTATGTTCTCTATTTTTTACATTTCAACTATTCCATACATTTTAAGTAGAAAATCAGTAATTAAAGAATATGATATCTAATGGAAATTAACCTTCATAGTAAAGATTTAATTATTTTGTTAGATCTGTTGTGATGAATTGGCCATGGAAGTTTACATATCAGTTCACATTATTTGGAATGTGTGTTACACTATGATGTTGCATTTTTTAAGTGCTAGTTCTTGACCCCTATTTTTAATTATTAAGTTGATTTCAATTAATGAAGTAGAAGTTGAGCAGAATGATATTGCCTTATTTTTCTCAAGACGGTGATCACATCATCTGGGGGTAGGGTATTTTCTATGGGAAATTGTTTTCTAATTGCCTATGTTTTGGCCTTTTTGAAAAAATATGATTAAATTGTTAATATTCACCAAAAATGTACAAGTTTTGATAGTAAATTATAAGCTTTTATTGGATAGTCACCTACATATCTATATGTATGATTTTTCAAACTGAAATAGTCGCCTAGAATACTATACATAGGTATAATATTTGAATCCTTAAAAAATCCCTTGTCTGGGGAAATAGCCACTATTTCTCATCTCAAACATTATAACATGGATTTAGGTTAAAATGTATACATTTCTATGACATCTAATTATAAAGTAAAAAAATATAATACAATAGGATTATAATATTTTCTCCAATAAAATATATTGTGTGTAGGGAAAAGGAATGATCATTCTTTAAACAACAATGTAGAAAAAAAAATTGATTCTAGAGATATGAAGGTAAAGAAGGAAATAAACATTCCAATTGTTTCCATGGAAACTAAGGAAAAATAGAGCGATGTTGTGTATCTTCTCTACAAGTCAATCTCATCAAAGTTAGGATAGTTGAAATCACCCAATTTCAAGAAACCAATCCACTTATATCATTCCTCCTTCCTGGGATGGAAGAAAGGTGGTTGCAAGGTAATAGAAAATACATGTTATTGTGTACGTGTAGTAGAGCTCAATTGTTAGAAGCTTCATTATTCTTTTACATAGGTAAATGATGCAAATGTCTTTTTTCCAATTTCTAGAAAATCTTGTTGATCTTCCGCATATGATACAATCAAACCCATAGTAGACATCTCACCGCTTCTCTTTTTCCTGGTGACTAATTCACATATCAAAGATAGTGCCCCACTTGGTTTAGTTTAAGAGTTGAAGTACTACTATAGTCAAATAGGTTGGTATTACCTAAAAATGCTTTGGGGAGATGGGCTTGTGATGCAGATATGTAGAAATGTGCTTATGGTTATGTTTGTTTATGCCTATTGTTTCCATATAGGGTTATAGATTTATGACTTGTGTATCCATTTTCATAAGATACACCAAAATGCAACCCATTCTTAGTTACTACTTTTCTCTGTTGATTGTGCTATTTAGTTTAGTGTTGAGTGAAAAACAGAATCCCCATCTCTTCTAAAATTGGAGATCTTATGCAATCTAAAGAGGCCAATTTGTGAATAATTGTTCATCCCACAACATATATAGCTTGCTTGCAACTTAGTTATAGTGCACAATTCAAAATCCTCACACAAAAATCTTATTTTAGTTGAAGTTGGGTGAATTTTTAATGGCCATGTTTCAAATTGCATCTAAATTATAGTGTTTGTAAGAAAGATTTCATGATCTATTACTGCTTGAAGAGAATTTTACAAATCAGATCTTGTAATAAATTCCTCTTACATTCATAGACTGTGTTTTACAAACAAATTGATGGTGCCAATAGATTGAAAACCACCAAAAGTAATCCTATATAATTTGATGTCAAGAGAAATGTGTACCGAAATAAGCCATTTCTAACTACTACATATTAGCGAATTATTCCACGAAAATTTTCCTCGCTTCCACTAGTTTCATCTTTTTTTTAAATAGGGCGGTATTTTTGTCGATATTGCCACAAAATTTCATCGCAATATCCACGAAAATATTTTTTAAATCTAGTTAGGATTTTCGTCGCAATAGCGACGAACTTTCGTGGCAATATCGACGAAGATTTTGCCTATCTCATTGGTCAGTGTTAACGGCTAGTTGACTATTTGATCTATATATACGTGACTGTAAGAGACTTTGTGACACAATTGTTGTAGTTGTGACACTACTCTTGGCTTTTGTTTGAGTTGTTTATTTTTTCCATCACCCACTAGTTGAACAAATTCAATTCTCGATCTACATATCTCAAATTTTGAACTTGCAAGGTTAGTATGTTATTTTTTATTGATGTACTCATTTAACTTGTAAATTTTTGTTCAAATGTCCAAATTTCATTTAGCTTGTTTTTTCCTTGATAAT
>JZKD02S1761574.1:277654-291731 GCA_000966675.3 Picea glauca | reverse complement strand
GTTCTGAAATTTATTTTCTGTTCAGAAATTTATTTTCTGTTAAGTTTTTAGATGCTGAAACACCGCTGTAGCTTATGCTGAAACACCAGGCTGTAGCATAAGCTGAAACACAGTGCTGATTATATGTTGAAACACCAGGTTGTAGCATATGTTGATGCTGAAACACCGCTATGAGAAGATGCTGAAACACCAGGCTGTAGCATATGCTGATGCTGAAACACCGCTGTGAGCAGATGTTGAAACACCAGGCTGTAGCATATGCTGATGCTGAAACACTGCTGTGAGCAGATGCTGAAACACCAGGCTGTACATATGCTGAAACAGTGTTAAAACTGAGTTTTGGCATTTAAACTTGGTAGAAAATTCAGTGAGATTGAAACTGGGTTGGGATTTTGAAAAATTAACAATATGAACATCTCCAAAGCTCTTCCAGACACAGTTACCTTATAATACAAGGACGAGGAAGGGGCCCTAACCATAGACTATGAACACATTCCTTTCAGATGTCGAAAATGCCACGAACATGGGCACCTTTTCAAAGATTTCCGCCTCGAACCCCCCCCCCAAAAAAAAAGGGAAGCTGAAGAGAAAACAAAGGAAGGATTCACCCAGGTCCAAAATCAAAGGAAACAAGTGCAGATGAATCCCACCACCAACAATGGAAAAAAGAACCCAAATAACAATTCCTTTGAAGCCCTCAACCACCTCCCAGAAGCAGAAGAAGTGGAAAACTCCCACAAGACCGCGGGGACAGATCCCATCAAGCACAAGGAAGACCAACTGCACCAAACCCCAACAAATCAAACAGATCCAAAGACCCACCTAGGCACAGGGAAGGAAGCAAAAAGAGAGGAAGATACAGTCATGGAAATGGATGAGCAGCACCTAGCAGAAATTGACCTAGACAGGTTAGAAGAAGCACTCAACAAGAAGGATCTTCAAACCCTACCAAAGGACCAACTAAGGAAAGTTCACAAAGTTTTTATGGAATCATTAGCAGGGGCTACATCAAGGTTGGGAATCTGCACATACCCAAACCAAGATCCAAGAAAACATCCAAACGAAAACAAGTGACGAGGCAGAAAATCGGCTCATCGGCTAATAAAGGAAGCAAGAAACTATATGATCAACTCGAGACAAATTCACAAGCTCTCAGAGAGCTCCTTTTCCCACCCACCTAACTGTTAATTATGAAGATCCTCACCTGGAATATCAAAGGTCTAAATGGAAGATATAAGAAAAGGATACTCTGAAACTTTATCAAAATGGAAGACCCCGATATACTCATGATACAAGAGACAAAATGTGCAGGGAAAACTGCAGAAGGGATCCTCAAAATATGTTGGCGCAATTGCGACTCCTATCAAAAAGACTCAAAGGGGGATTTAGGGGGCTTGGCCATCCTTTGGAGCCCTGCCACAATCATCCTATATCATGGCTTCTCCACTTCAAATACCATCACATCCCACTATAGAACCATAGGTTCGGACAAGGAGGGAATGATCACGAACACCTATGGACCGCAAAACAGCCAGGATAAAGACCTCTTTCTTCAAATCCAGGCTTACTTAGGTTCTCTAGATGAAGGAAAACGATGGATGATAGGGGGTGAATTCAATATGATTCTCACGTTGGAGGAGAAAAGAGGGGGGAAAAAACGCCTGGAGCAGGACAACGTAAAATTTCTGGAACTCCTAGAGAACCTCAGGCTAGTTGATATAGATAACAACAATGGTACCTACACCTGGACCAAAAAAAGATTAGGTCACCAACAAATATCATGTAGGCTAAATCGGTTTCTCATATTAGAAACTCTCCGGGTGGAAGGTCCCCTAATTGATTCCAACATCCTCCCGAAGGCCGGTTCAGCGATGGGTTGACACTATCGCCACCCCTAAGTTAAAACCCTTCAGATTTGAAAAATTCTGGCTCACCCATCCTGACTTCTAGGAACTCGCCTGTCACTGGTGGAGCACAGAAAAAATCCAAAAGGGCACAAAAATGTATTGCTTCCAGCAAAATCTCAAATACTTCAAACAACAGGTGCGCCAATGGAACAAAGAAGTCTTCGGGAACATTTTCCAGGAAAGGAAACTGCTGGAACAAAAACTAGAGGACCTTCAAGGGTAATTCATTCTCTCAGACTACACAATCACTCAGCAGTAGGAGGAGAATGAGATCAAAAGGAAACTGGAAGAAAGACACAAGAAGGAAGAAATCATGTGGAGACAGAAATCTCAGGTTCAATGGCTCAATGAGGGAGAGAAAAACACCAAATTATTTCACCGATCCATGATCCACATACGACTAATCAATAGAATCATGAAACTGGAAGACCCACAAATAAACACCTTGTTAACTCATCAGGAAATATTGCATGAGTTATCAGACTTCTACAAGGATCTCCTCTTAGAACCTATGGTGGACCATACCTCTGCAATTGAAAGGGTGACCCAAAATATCCCAACTATCATCACCTAAGAACAGAATGAGGCTCTCATGACACCAATAATGCATGCAGAAGTGGATCAGGATTTTCAGGACATGCCCACAGGCAAGGCTCCAGGCCTAGATGGCTTCACCACATACTTCTTCCATTCCTGTTGGCCAATGCTAAGGGAAGAAGTGTGGCAATTGGTGGATGAATCATGCAGCTCAAGAAAATTTCTTCCAACTCTAAATGCCACTTTCCTCACCCTTATACCCAAATAAGAAAGAGTAACAAATCCGAAGAAGTTTCAACCCATAACACTCTGCAATGTGATCTATAAAATCATCTCCAAGTTCATAGCTCTAAGACTCAAACCCATACTCCCTTTCATCATTTCCAAGGAGAAATCAAGGTACGTCGAAGGAAGGAAAATCATGGATAGTGTCATCCTTGTCCATGAAATCATTCACTCGCTCAAGAGCACCCGTACTCTAGGTATTCTTCTAAAAGTTGACCTTTCAAAATATTTTGACAAATTAAGTTGGCAGTACATGGAAGCTCTTTTATTGGCTTTCGGTTTCAACAAGGATTGGATGTATTGGATAATGAACCTCGTTTCCTCAACATTTTTCTCAATCCTTTTCAATGGAGTCCCCTCTCAACCCTTCTTCCCCACAAGAGGAATAAGGCAAGGCGACCCTCTCTCCCCGTTCCTTTTTGTCATTATGGCAGAAGGCCTAGGATGCTACATCAAGGCTTCTATCCAAAATAGCTCCCTCCAAAGCCTCCCTCTTCACGAGTTACAATCGACAGCTTCCCACATCCATTTTGTTGATGAAACACTGATAATGAACACCCCCACTATGCAAGAGGCAAACAAACTAAATTCCATTCTCTTTGATTTCAGTGAAGCCTCTGGCCACTCTCAAAGTGGCATATATGTGGACAGATACCCCCAGTAACTCTCCCTAGCGCAGCGGGAAATCAACCCATCAGGAACTCCAAGTTACTTTAGATTGTTACCTGCAGCATTGGAAACAAGCAACATCTCAAAGGAGAATCTGGAAAAGAACATATCAAGACATTCTCATATGGGGATACACACCTCATGGTAGCTTCCCTCTCAAAGAGGGATACACTCTACAGGAAAAATTCGAAAATATTCAAAAGGACAACATCTGGATTACCATTTGGAAATCAAAACTCTGGCCCAAAATCTCTACTTTCCTCTGGCTTCTTCTACAGACAAATATCTTAACTTGGGACAATATTCAAAGACGAGGCTTCATCGACCCCTTGATTTATGATCTCTGCCATATCCAAGAAAAAACCATGTAGCACCTCCTAAAAAACTACCCACTCAGTGAGGACATCTGAAACCAAGCCTCTCGGCTCATGAGAAGAACCAAACGAGATAATAACAACATCACAAGAACAATTAGGAATTAGGGCTCTAGTTCCTTCAAAATTCCTATCCTGAATAGAACCTGGGAACTCTTACCCAGCTTCATAGTTTGGAAACTATGGAAAGAGAGGAATAGAAGAATCTTTCACTCCCATCCCTCTCCCCCCACCCTCCTCTGCAAAACAATCCTCTCGCACATCCAAGAAACTCTCCAGCTTCATCTGTGGACCCATGCATATTTCCCCACTGACCCAAGTGAGCTCTTGCTCCTTAAATCTTGGGGATTCTCGTTTTCTCACTCCATCCCTCCTCGGCAGCCCCTCCTTTTTTCAAAATCCCTCTGTGCCTCCAAGTGGTCCCCCCCGCCTGGCTTCCGTAAAGTCAACTTTGATGGAGCTTCAAAAGGCAATCCAGGGCGATCTGTCTATGGAGCAGTCATAAGAAACAACTCGGGCCAAATTCAAAGCATCACTGTAGAAAATATCAGATGTGACACCAACAATTCAGTAGAAATTTGGGGTCTTCTCAAAGGGGTGAAAATGGCTTTAGATGAACGCCTAACCTATCTGGTCATTGAAGGAGACTCCAAAATCATAATCAACTTAGTTACAAAAATTCTAAATGGAAAATATCTAGGGAAAATCACTCCCAGTTGGCACCTCCTTGGCCCTCTTTACATCTTCCAGGAACTTCTCAGACCTGCCCCCCTTCACACATTTGACGAAGTGCGAACAAAGTTGCAGACAGACTGGCTGATGCAGGAGTTGACTCAATGCAGCAAATCATTTTCCATAACTCCAGTCAGTCACAAAGCTCACCCCTTCGGCTCCAATGCAAAGAGCTTGCCCAGCTGGATGGCCCTAACCCGAATAGTGTGACATCCTCAATCACTCAATAATTCTTCCAAGTTAGAAATGATCAAAAGCTCAGGAGAGAGGGTTCCCATAAATGATAGCACAGATGATAAGCAATTGACAGAGAATTCCAAGAATGTGGCTTTCAGAAGTCTAGTGCATGGTGGGAGCCGTGTTCCAGAGTCACGAAGCCGAGAGAAGTGAAGGGGTGGAAAATGGAGGGGAATCAGGACCGCTGGTTCTATAGGCACTTGATACTGTCGATCTAGACCCACCATTCTGATGCGAGAATTTTTTGGGACTTCGGCTATCCAGAGTCCAGAGCTCAGAGGTAGCCACCCTCCAAAGTCGTGAAGTCGCGGAAAAAGTGAGAGAATCTGGACTGTTGACTATACAGGTACTCGGCACCGTCGATCTAGGCCCACTATTCTAAGACAAGGATATTTTGGGACATCGGTTATTGGGAAGCCAGAGCATGGAGGTAACTATCCACCAAAGTCATCAAGTCACGATACGCAAAGTCGCGAAAAAAGTGAGAAAATCTGGACCATTGGCTCTACTGGTGCTTGGGACCGTCTATCTGGGCCAACCGTTCTGATGCAAGAATCTTTCAGGACTTCGACTATCGAGAGTCCAAAGCGCGGAGGAAGCTATCCTCCAAAGTCCTGAAGTTGCGACAGGGGAAGTCGAGAAAAACGTGAGAGAATATGGAACGTTGGCTATACAAGTATTCGAAACTGTCGATCTAGGCCCACTGTTCCGATGCGAGAAGGCTTCGGGACTTCAGCTATCAGGAGTCCAGAATATGGAGGCGGCTATCCTCCAAGATCGTGAAATCGTGATACGCGAAGTCTTGAAAAAAATGAAAACCATAAAAAGCATTGTAATCTGGTTACCAACAGCTCCACCTTCAACTATTAGCTATATGTATGCAGATAGGCTGCAAGTTTTTGTAAGCTTTCAATTGGTATTAATATAAGGCTCCACCTTTATTTACAAAAATATATATATAAATATATGTTATAAAATATATATATTAGATTTAAAAAATAAAAAGTAAAAATATGAATATAGAACATAGGAGAACTTGTACAAGTAAATATGTATGTATAATTACTCAACAATTAATCAACTATTATATTGTTAAAAAAATCATTAGTATTAAATAATTTAATTATAATAAGTTTATTTTTTTTAAGAAATTAACTTTAATTACTTGTAAATAATTTTGAATATAGTAAATTCAATATAAAAAAACTATTTTTAACTACTTATGTAAATATAATTTGAAAAATAAATTTATAATAATGTTAATTTGTGTTTCACTTAAATTCATATGATGAAAAGTAAATGGCATTTAAACTAAAATAGTGAACTTTGGATAAGGAGTTGCAATAATTAATTTATGACATTTTACTTTAAGTAATGAAAATAATGGATTTTGAGGAACTAAAAATGAGCTTAAAAAATTATAAATATAAAATGATAGTAAATTAGAGAAGTTTATAATGGATCATCCACTAATATTATAGAAAGTAATGTTTAACTTAGTAATAAACATAATTAACTTAATAATATATAATGAAAAATATATTTTGGTTTAGTCAAATTCCTTTCGCAAGATTAAATCCACTATACATGATTAAGTCCGAGAAAATTGTAAGTTGTACAAAGTTTTATCTTGATTAATAGATTTAGTTTGTTAATATAATCTGGATTTTAATTAAGTAAGAGGGCACATAAAGAGCTCGAGCTCTGGTTCTCGTCTAGTAAGGTTTGACAGTCGCGGAAAGCTAGGGTTTGACAGTCGCAGCCACAACAGAGAGCAACATGAGCAGTAGGGGGGGGGGGCAAGGGGACCCCCTCATACAAACAAGTAGTCATGGACAAAGGAAAAGGGCCAAGAAGCAGAGTTTTCAAGGCACCAGCAACAAGAACCTCAGGATCATACCCAAGGAAGCATCAAGAAAGAAGTCGGGAAAAAAATAAGACCATGGAGGAAGTCGATGAGGAAACTCAGAATGAGACGCATGAGACCATGAAGGATAACGGGATGGAGGGGCGCAACCCCTGCAATACCAAAAAAAAAATGATACCCAAGGTGGTACTGGAGGACCCACAAACGCAACTCTACAGGGACTAGATGAAGACACATGCACTCATATGCAAATTCATGCGGTTATGGCCCACAGAAAGAACTATGCGCAACTGGATTAAATATCACTGGAATCCAAATGGAGAAGTGGAGCTCCACCTCAGCTCAAAGGGTTTCTTCACATCAGTCTTTATTAACATGGAAGATAGGGATAGAGTCTTCAAGGGAGGTCCATATTTCCATGCCTTAGCGGGACTCTACATGCAACCCTGGAAAGAAAAATTTTCCCCGGAGAAAGAAACGTTCAAAAAGGTACCAGTCTGGCTGAGATTCTACTCCCTACCTCTAGACTATTGGTTTCCCTCTACCTTTAAAGCAATAGGAAACAAACTAGGGAAATATGTGAAGACCTCAAAAGCCACCCTAAAAGGAAGATACACATCGTATGCAAGAATCTTCATAGAGATGGATGTTTCCGGAGCATTCCCATAAGCCATAAGTCTGGAATTCAGGGATGAGGAATGGATCCAAAAAATAGATTACGAACGTATCCCCTTTAGATCCAGAATATTCCATGAGCATGGACACTTGATTAGAGAGTGCCCTCTAAACAAAAGGCAGGAAGCGACAAATCCCAAAACACAACAAGACGAGGAAGGGTTTATAACCCCGAACCCTAGGAACATAGCAAATAAAAAGAAAAATAAAACCTCGGCAAGAAATACCTAGGAGACCTGGAATACAATGGAAAGAAGGGACCAAACAAACAAAGGTATAGTAGAACAAAAGGACTCGACAAAAGTTCCAGAAGTCAAAGACCAAGCAACAAAAAAGCCCACCCAACAGCCAAAAATTACGATAGCTTAGGGGAGTTGTGCAACCCCGATGGATGGAGAAACAAAAGAGGACAACACGGCCATGCAAGATGTAGAGGGGGATGCAAAGATGACCCTGAGCGAAGTAGGCACAAAAGAACCCGATCTTAGAGATTTGGTGGAAAGGGAAGAGATAGACCTTTCACACATATTAGAACAATGGAAAAGGCAGGGAGTCGACAACGTACCAAAAGAGAAACTCGTTCGCATCTAATACATGTTCCTCCTATAGAAGGAAGCCAAAGCCAGAGGACAAAAATGCACACTCAGGAAGATAGGACACCTAGGAGTGAAATCCGGCGAGGGACAATTCCAACTATCACCCAAACAGACCAGGAGGAAAAAAGACAGGAAATCAAACAGTGTATCAGTACAGGAGCTGGGAGCGCTACTGATAAAGTTGGGTAAGATCAAGAAACTATTTCCCCACTCTCCCCCACATGTTTAAATGAAGGTTATAACTTGGAATATAAGAGGCCTAAACATCCCAATAAAACAAAGAATCCTTAGGACTAAACTAAAGCAGGAGCAACTGAATCTTTGTTTTATTCAAGAGACGAAATGTACTACAAAAAGAATGGAGGCAATCAGTAAACAACAATGGTGCAAGTACAATATGGTATCCATCGAATACCACCAAAGGTCAGGCAGCATACTCACTTTGTGGAACCCACAAATCCTAAATTTAATAGCAGTCGAAGAAACCAAGTACACCCTAATGGTACGCATGCAAATCATGCGAAATACTGAGGAGATTCTTTGCACAAATGTGTATGGGCCCCATGGGCCAGAGGAAAAGAAAGGAATGATCTGAGACCTAGAAGATATAAAAGGCCAAGCCACCAACCTCCACTAGATCCTTGAAAGGGACTTCAAAATTATCACCTCCCTTGCGGAAAAGAAGGATGGTACGAGAAGATTGGATAGGGATGCGGAGGAGTTTTCAAGTTTTATAGATAGAGCGGAGATGGTATACCTCCAAACTAAGAATGGCCAGTTCACATGGAACAATAAATGGATGAACCAGTTCCAGGTACCTACAAGACTCGACCAATTCCTTATATCGGAGTCAATCATTATGCAGGGGCTAACCTTAGATTGCAACATCCTCCCTTGGGGTGGATCTGATCACTGCCCAGTGCAACTGGAAGCAAGCTTCCATACAGCACCTAAGAACAGACCCTTCAAATTCAATAAATTTTGGATTGATCACCCGGCTTTCATGGAAAAAATCAAATAGTGGTGGCGAGAGGAGCAACCAGAGCAAGGGACTAGGATGTTCAAACTACACATGAAACTTAAATACATCAAAAATAAACTCAAGGAATGGAATAGGAATATCTTTGGGAATATAAACACAGAGAAAAATGACATCGAAGAAAAAATGAAAAAACTCCAAGAAACTTGCATGCGGGAAGGCTATACGAAGGACCGGAAAAAGGAAGAGCTCCAAATGACCCAAGAGTGGGAGGCGCGATGCCAGCAGGAGGAAACACTCTGGCATCAAAAGTTCTGCATCCGATGGCTAAAGGAAGGAGAGTGTAACACCAAGTTCTTCCATATAACAACCATGTCCAGAAGAACCCATAACAAAATCCTGAAGATCAAGGACCAGGATGGAATCGAGCACGAGTCACATTAGGAGATCGAAAGCGCTCTAGTCAGACACTTTCATGGGATAGCCCAAGAACCTCATCAAGACAAATCAGAGGCCATTCATAGGATAACCCAGCATATTCCATGCTTGGTTACCGAGGAACAAAACATCTTCCTAAACAAACCTATCGCCACGAAAGAAGTTGATCAAGCTCTCCAAAAAATGCCTAGTGGGAAAGCACCGGGTCCAGATGGATTCATTGTGGAGTTCTTCAAATCCTATTGGGAAATCGGAAAACATTACATTTATAAGGTAGTAGAGGACTCTATAAGGTTTGCCTCCATCCTTAAAGCACTAAATGCAACCATGATCACCCTAATCCCCAAAGAAAATGAAGCCAAAACCCCGGACCGGTACAGACCCATAGCACTTTGTAATGTGATCTACAAGATCATCTCCAAAGTCATAGCAAATAGATTGAAACCCCTCCTACCTTCACTGAACTCGCAAGAACGGGCAGGCTTCGTGGAAGGTAGACAAATAATGGACAACATCATCCAGGCCCATTAGATCATTCACACCTTAAAACTTCAGAAGAGGGGGGGAATGCTAATACAATTGGACCTAGAAAAATCCTATGACAAAATTAGATGGAATTACATGATCAAGACTTTGGAAGCCTTTGGTTTTACCCAGCACTGGATCAGTTGGATTTTCATCCTAGTATCCACAACAAGCTACTCGCTACTAATTAATGGATCCCTAGCGAAACCTTTCTGGCCCACGAGAGGGATCAGACAAGGAGACCCGTTGTCCCCCTTCTTGTTCATTTTGATGATGGAAGGCCTTAGCTGAAGCATAAAGAGTGCAACAACAACTGGGGAAATAACAGGGCTCAAACCTTTCGAAAATTTCCCTACTTCAACTCACAAATAGTTTGTAGATGATACACTACTCCACAACATACCCATGGTCAAGGAAGCCAAAGCCTACAAAAAAATCCTAGAAGATTTTGGCGAAGCCTCGGGCAATGCGATCAACCACTCCAAGTTGATGATATTTTTCTTTAATACTAATCCAATTATCCAAAGGAATTTGACCAACATTCTAGGCTTTGAATGGAAAACACTCCCAACCAAGTATTTGGGGGTTCCTTTGACAAACAAAGTATATAAGTTGTCAACTTGGGAAGGAGTAATAAACAAGTTACAGGAGTGGGTAAAAAACTAGATGTATAGATCCCTTAACCTAGCTGACAGACTGATCCTAACCAAGACTATTTTACAAGCTATCCCAACCTATATGATGTCAGTCTTCCCCACACCATAGGGGATCTCACAGAAGATCAGATCCATCCAGAGGTACTTCCTATAGCGAGGTGCGGAAACAAAGAAAAAATGGGCCCTGGTGGCCTGGGAGAAAGTCTACAGGCCAAAAAGAAAAGGAGGCCTTGGGCTACAAGATCCATAAACGACCAACAATGCATATGGGGAGAAAATATGGTGGCATTGGGTCAAAGAAACTGCAACACCTTGGGTAAACCTATGGAAGGAAAAGTACGCACCGGACACCCGCGAACAGGACAAAATCCACTTTGGAGGAACCAGGGAAGGCTCAGCCATTTGGAACCTATCCTAGCACAACAAAGCATGGATTCAGACACACATCTTTTGGTAAATCGAGAATGGAAAAACAACCAGATTATGGGAGGACGCTTGGCAACAGGAACCAAGGATGGAAAACCCAGACAGAGGGATACTCCAACAAGACCTCATCACGCAAGGAAAAATCAATGTCTATAAATACTGGCAGCTGGGAACGGACCGCAACAAATGGAGAATTTGGGACAATATTATTCCTCAAAACAATGAGATACCCACAACAAAAATAAAAGAGGTGGAGGAGGAACTGGGCAGACGAAAAATAAAAGTCACGGAAAGAGAGGACCAGTTGAGGTGGGGCAAAAAGGACGGAGGGTAATTCAACCTAAAAGAATTTCAGCACTATATGGTAGACCCAGACCAAGATGACCTAGTACAACACTAGGATAAGCTCTGGAACAACCCCCATTGGCCAAAGATTAAGATCTTCCAGTGTCTAATATTACACAACTGCATCCTAACTTGGGATAACCTAAGGAAAATAGGTTTCACTGGTCCGTCAAGATGTCATTTTTGTCAAACTTAGGAAGAAAAAACCAACCATCTCCTCGATGAATGCACCTACACTGTAGAACTATGGGACCAGGTAGCAAGTATCTTCCACCAATCCGATAGGATCCATGGTAACATTGTTGCAACAATCAATCTCTGGAGAGAAAACTACAACGACCAAGAAGAGGTGAACCTCTGTTGGATCCTCACCCCAGGAATGATCATATGGTTGATATGGAAGGAAAGGAATCGACACATTTTCATAAACCAAAGCTGGCCATAAGGGAAGATCAAGGAAACAATAACCTCCATGATACGCAAGACGGTGATGAGACGCAACTGCCAGGAGAATAGAGTGCAGCCCACTGATCAAGATTCCCGAGTCCTAGAGGTTTTCCAACTAACTGGTGGGCACAAACCCAATCCAAATAGACAGCAACCGCAACTCCAAGTAGGTGAGCACAACTGGAAACCGCCACCTTCAGGCTCCCTCAAGTTGAATTTTGACGGGGCGGTGAAAGGAAACCCAAGAAGAACAAGTTTGGGAGGAGTAATCAGGGATAGTAAAGGGAACATCATATGACTGTACGTGGGAAGCCTGGGAAAATAAACCAATAACGTCGCATAATTCAGAGCCCTGGAGACACGCCTAGAGATTCTCAGCCAGGAGGGATTACGAACGCCATAGTGGAAGGAGACTCCGTGCTAGTCATCAACACAGTGAGAAAACTCCAAAACGGTACCAGAATAGGTAAAATCTAGAGGCACTTTCGACTGGCCTACCTACTGAAAAAAATCTAGGAGCACTTGCAGACAGGGATCACTGAGGAGTTGCGCTGGGTGAGGAGGTCAACAAATGGACTAGCGGGTAGAATAGAAAATGAGGGGGTCGAGATCGAAGGTCTAAAACTGGACACAATTTGGAGCAACATCCCGCAAGGTCAATTCCGAGCAGACTGCACCCAACTTGTGGAAAAAGGCTAGGACAACAGGAGTAGTACGGAAGATTATGGCAAGAATGGAGGTACAGTAGACACTGAAGGAGACATAGGTCCCAGACAGAATCTGATGGCTCACCAATCAAATAAGGTTACAAATGCAGACATAGATCATACATCAGGCGAAGGTATAGCACCATGGTCCTGTCAATAAAAATAAGTATAGAAGTTACCCAATGGAAAGCAAAAGAGATAACTCGCAGGCAGCAAAGGACAATGGACGACAGGTCTCACCAAGGCCAAGTAGGATCACACCTCACCTAAGTACCGATATGGGATGGGGAAAGGGAAGGCATACAACAAGCAGGGAAAAGCATTGGCGTAGTGATAACGGCAAGGTCATCAAGTGCACACGCTCTGGAACAAAGGATATTGACTAGCAGGACCCCCTTGATGAGTAGGCCATGATTGTAAGGACGGGATTGCAGTCGAGTTGGCTCCATAAAGGGAGGGACACTAGAACATACCACAGAATGAGGCACCGCAATTATAGAGGCCACCTTACTTACCAGAAGGAGGTGAAGTGGAACAGGGAAAGAACCCAATGTAAGAACCACCACCTGCAAGTTAATATGGTACGCATGAAGAAAACCAGCAGCAAGAGAGGCCCCCAGGGTAAGGAACCCCAACAGAGCACCCGACGGATGACAAGAATTGAACAGGCGGCTAGGGAAGGAAAGAGAACCTTCCTAACGAAGGTAGACACCAAGGGGAAGACGATCCTTAAAAGATGTGAGGGTGAAATTAACAATGCCCGCAGGGGCAAAGACTGGTCAACACTAACCCAAGAAACAGGGGGGATAAGGGACCCCAGAGCCACACAACCAAGGTTAACCCTCTACCACAGGATAGTGGAGGAAGCTTGGAGAACCAAAATGCTAATAGGTAATATGTGTGCGGACCGGGGGGAGACCAATAGGACAGAAACCAATGAGAAGAAGAAAGAGCGCACAGAAATCCTCAACCACCTCAGTAACCTGGAGGCGAGGGTAAAAAGGCTGGTGGAGGACCAGAAAAGACAACAGGAGAAACTGGAGAGGATGGAAGGACAATTTCATCTCTATCTATGCTACGTCAACCATATAGATATCACTCCAGGCGACGGAAATGGAACCCCATCATGCATCAGAAAGCTACATCTAGTGGAACAGAGGGAGGAGGACATGGCACAGCAGGAAGGGGATGAAGAGCACCCCATCAACCTATACTATCGTAGGACCTGCCCAGATCATGTCTCTTAGAGTAGGAGCTCAACCCCACTATGTTTAGACTTTTTTGATTTCTTTTGATGAAGTTTTTAAACTAGATTATGGTAGCCTAGGTTTGTTTCCCATGGTGGCGACCCAGGAACATCTTGTTTATTTTCATATACTGCATTCCAGGAACCCCAGATCTGGTTTTCGTTCAGGCAGATCTTGCGATTCCATTCATCAGTTTTGTACTATAACCTTCTAAAGCAATATAGATTCACACACTCATTTACCAAAAAAAAAAAAATCTAGATTTTAATATAGCATTTTGAGCATTCCAATGAAATAATAGAATACACTATGGAAATTTAAACAATCCCTTTTGCACTTAGTATTGAGAACTCCAATATTTAAAGTTTCAACTTCCCATTCTTCTCCACTTGAGTGTTTTCCTAATGAATAAATAGATAGATAGTTTA
>JZKD02S1761574.1:251901-274656 GCA_000966675.3 Picea glauca | reverse complement strand
AAGCCCTCAACCGCCTCTCAGAAGCAGAAGAAGTGGAAAACCCCCACAAGACTGCGGGGACATATCCCATCAAGAACTAGGAAGACCAACTGCACCAAACCCCACCAAATCAAATAGATCCACAGACCCACCCAAGCATAGGTAAGGAAGCAGAAAGAGAGGAATATATAGTCATGGAAATGGATGAGCAACACCTAGCAGAAATTGAGCTAGACAGGTTAGAAGAAACACTCAACAAGAAGGATCTTCAAACCCTACCAGAGGACCAGCTCAGGAAAGTTCACAAAGTTTTATGGACTCATTAGCAGGGGCTACATCAAGGTTGGGAATCCTCACAAACCCAAACCAAGATCCAAGAAAACATCCAAAATAAAACAAGCGACGAGGAAGAAAAATGTCTCATCCACTAATAAAGGAAGTAGGAAACTATATGATCAACTCGGGACAGATTCACAAGCTCTCAAAGAGCTCCTTTTCCCACCCACCTAACTGTTAATTATGAAGATCCTCACCTAGAATATCAAAGGTCTAAATGGAAGATCCAAGCAAATGATACTCTGAAACTGCATCAAAATGGAAGACCTCGATATACTCCTAATACAAGAGACAAAATGTGCAGGGCAAACTACAGAAGGCATCCTCAAAAGATGTTGGCGCAACTGCAACTCCTATAAAACATACTCAAAGGGGACTTCAGGGAGCATGGCCATCCTTTGGAACCCTGCCACAGTCATCCTATATCAAGGCTTCTCCACTTCAAATACCATCATAGTGCACTATAGAGCCATAGGTTCGAACAAGGAGGGAATGATCATGAATGCCTATGGACCACAAAACAGCTAGGACAAAGACCTCTTTCCTCAAAGCCTGTCTTAATTAGTTTCTCTAGTTGAGGGAAAATAATGGATAATAGGGGGTGACTTCAAAATTATCCTCACGCTGGAGGAGAAAAGAGGGGGGGGGAACGCCTGGAGCAGGACAAAGCAAAATTTCAGGAACTCCTAGAAAACCTCAGACTGGTTGATATATAGAACAACAATGGTACCTACACATGGACCAACAAAATATCAGGTCACCAACAAATAGCATGCAGGCTAGATCAATTTCTCATCTCAAAAACTCTCCTGGTGGAAGGCCCCCTAATTGATTCCAACATCTTCCCAAAGGCCAGCTCGGATCACTGGTCAGTTCAGCTATGGGTTGACACTATTTCCACCCCCAAGTTTAAACCCTTTAGATTTGAAAACTTTTGGCTCACCCATCCCGACTTCTAGGAACTCGCATGTCACTGGTGGAGCACAGCGAAAATATAGAAGGGCACAAAAATGTATTGCTTCCAGCAAAAACTCAAATACTTCAAACAAGAGGTGTGCCAATGAAATAAAGAAGTCTTCAGAAAAATTTTCCAGGAAAGGAAACTGCTGGAAAAAAACCTAGAGGACCTCCAGGGGAAATTCATTCTCTCATGCTACACAATCACTCAGCAACAGGAGGAGAATGAGATCAAAAGGAAACTGGAAGAAAGACACAAGCAGGAAGAAATCCTATGGAGACAGAAATCTCAAGTTCAATGGCTCAATGAGGGAGAGAAAAACACCAAATTCTTCCACCGGTCCATGATCCACAAACACCTAATCAATAGAATCATGAAACTGGAAGACCCACAAAAAAACACCTTGTTAACTCTTCAGGAAATATCGCATGAGTTATCGGAATTATACAAGGATCTCCTCTCAGAACCTACGGTGGACCATACCTCTGCAATTGAAAGGGTGACCCAAAATATCCCAACTATCATCACCCAGGAACATAATGAGGCTCTCATGACACCAATAAAGCAAGCAGAAGTGGATCAGGATATTTAGGAGATGCCCAAAAGAAAGGATCTAGGCCCAGATGGCTTCACCACAGACTTCTTCCATTCCTATTGGCCAATGCTAAGGGAAGAAGTGCGGCAGCTGGTGGAGGAATCATGCAACTCAGGAAAATTTCTTCCATCTCTAAACGCCCCTTTCCTCACCCTTATACCCAAAGAAGAATAACCCAAAGATGCTTGGTAACTTAAAATATGAATAGGTTTATGATTATGTTGGGATAAAATGGGATAACTCACCTACTAGATCATATCAAGACAGTCAAAGAATATATAATCGGATGAGACAGTGCTTTCAAGAATCAATAATCAGATGAATAACATAACAGTGGATGAAGAATACTATACTTACTAACCAGATCACACATGTGATGGGTCGGATAAGATAGTACAAGTATCACTATTAAATCAAGCTTATGAGTTGACCAACGAGATGACAGTCATTGGCAACTAAGACAAACTTGACACAAAATGAAGATTACTATTAAATCAAGCTATGAACTGACTAATGAGATGACATTCATATTGCAGTTAAGATAACTTGAATTAAAGCATAGAAGGAGTAGGAAGTGACAATTTGATATTAATAGAGAAAGAAGACTGTGATCTGAATTACATATCTATGACAGTCTATTACAAATGCAGCATGGTATTGTATCTAGCATTCAAACCTCAGTCCTATGACTAAACCACCCCCCCATTGTTCCTCTCATATCCTTAGTTTTATAGCTTTACAATAAAATATTCAAATCCTAGAAGAATGGATCAAACTTGCTAAAGATAGAAAGTCAAAACAATTTTTTACAAAAAGAAAGGAGATGAACCTAGAAAATAGGTCAATTCCTTATTTCATGGTCTTCATATCATCTAGAAACTCTGTGTTGTGCAGAAAAGCCTTCCAAGGTTGTTTTATATCTTTGAGGAAGATGAAATTCGAATTTGCCAAGTTTAGAAAAAACCCTGATTTATTTCCCCCAAAATAGGTGCCAAATCAACTTGAAATCCTCCTCTAACTCCTTTGCATCAAAAGTGGATCTTAGATTTGACACTGTAATTCAATATGTATCTTTGGAAAGCATTTTCAAGAGATTTGGTTGAGAAAAACTTCGATCTGGGCAAAAATACACCTTCGCTGGCTAGTCTCAGGTTTCACCAGCTATTTTGCCTTAAGATTTGCTAGTTAGCTGGTGAAAGCTCTGCTTTTCATTAACTAACTGGTTATAATTTTGCCTTCTACGCTAGTGAAAGTTATGTTTTGGCAAAAAAGGAAACCTTTCATGATCAAATCAAATTTATTGTTTGCATTAACGATGTTGCAGCCCATACCATCGTTGGGAAATTGATGTTCTTGATCTGGCCTGGTGATTATGGATCTGATTTCTGGAAATCCCATGGGTAGCACATGTGCATCAAGTGATAGAGGTTTCCTGGCAAAGTTGTTGAAAGTGCTTCTTCTTTTGAAGAAAGAACAATAAATTCAATCATCTCATTTATGAACACTGGACTTGCAAAGTTCATAATTGGCTGCATAACAACATATGCTAGAAGTTCTCGGGCCAGGCATCGAACAATGGGACACTGAGCTTCCTCAGGCCTTGAGACAGCAGCCACTACTCCACCCATCAACCGCCTAAGGACTTTGTACTCATCCTCTGGAGATATTAAGGAAGGATGCAATTCTTTGCAGCAGCCAAAACGTGCTTGAGCTTTTCATCCCTTTCCTCAGATAACAATGTACCCATGACATGTACTCCAACACGAGCTTGGTTTCTTCGATAAATTTCCAAGTGACTGCCAATCAAATCCACCATATCCCTGGTTAGTAAATCAATGAGATTGATATGTCTAACCCTCTGAGATATCTCCCCAATTACATCATTTATCAGCAAACGGATCTGCTCTGGAACTTCTTGATCTGAAGTAATAGATGAATACCAAAGATCTATAACAAACACTGGGTAAATTCGTCCACTACTACTTCAACTACTGGCGAGTCGATATTTCTCTTCCATTTCGTTTTGTCACGTGCAAGTAAAAGAAGCGGGTCATGAGGAGATAATTGTTTTCTTTGGAGATACGAAAGATATGATGGTTGGCAAATAGTTGGACCCTGCCTGTAAATTTCTATCTCTAATGACAGATATCGAACTGCTAAAATTATGAGAAATGATATCGGAATGTTTAACCAGACCCATTTTCTCTTTGTGCGACCTTTAACACCTGAACCCCCCTTCTTATTTCTCGCGGCGCCCTTTGCATGCGGTCTCATGCCTGCATAAATTTTATCAAACCGTGCATGGACAGATCCCACGTTTCACGAAAATCCAGATATCACAATCTTTGCATACATGAATCTCTCATAACTATTTCGATAAGTTTGGGTGCAAAGTGAACTTGGCACTTAGCGCTGAGCTTTGTATTGGACTGTAGCTTGAGTATGTATGATGTTTCCAGATGGGCTCTTTATGTTTTGCGTGATGTTGCTAGTGTTGATTACTGACATGTGTGTTGTAGGACCGTCGGGCGTGGCTTAGTTTACGATTCAGTTGATAGACTAGACTTGGAATTCAGTATGGCCAGAAGTTAGCATAATAACATAAGAATAGGTCATAAGATTTTGACTCATGACTTGGCATGTGGACAACCCGTGGCATAACTTAATCCCATGACTTGATTCATGTCTGACTTGTGAACATGAACTAAGTTTTTGGCTTTAAAAATCGAACCTTTGTGATTTAGGATTAGATCACTTTGAGCACACATCATAATATTAGAGAATATTGCTAAAATATGAAAAGCATTAGAGGTTAGGGTTTATAGGAAATACTGACAAAGTTTTGGAATGTAGGTTAGAACAATCAATGGGAGCTTGGTCTACAGATATTTGGAGACAAAATATTGACCGAACATATGGGCATATTGAATAAAACTTGAGGAGGTCCTCCAAAAGTACGAGTGCATTTTTTATCGCTAACATTGGCTCCAAATGGAATGGAGACCTCCCTGCAAGGTTTCCAAGAACCTAGTAGTTCCAATCGCCTTTAGCAGTGGGCATGGAGTCATCTGGCCTGTGCAACTGTTCCTATGTAAACCTGCAACCTGCCTATATCTTGTCTGCTTATTCATGAACTCAACAACTGAAAAAGATCTAACTAGTCGTATGGCGAGCTTATTCCTCTGCATATCCCTACTGCTAACCAAATCTGAAATTTGGTCAGGTAAACGCAGATTTCCATAACAGCCATTTGAGCAACTTCAAAACTGTGATGACTTTATCTCTATCACTGCTTAATATAAAATAACTTAAACATATCAGCAGTAATAAATAAGCTTCCAGAAAGTCATACTCACTCATGGATATTGATGAATGAATGAAATCTGGAACTTTCAAAGGGTCTGAAATACATAATTCTATCAAATCAGCCACTGGGTCTCTAAAATCAAGATCAGAAGCATTCTGATTCATGAAAAATGACTGCCCTTCAATGATTGGCTCTTTGTTTGTAGATAGATGTCTTCCTTGATAGTTTCCTTGCTGTCCCAACTGAGAACTAAACTGCTGCTGGTTGCCTTCACTGGTCTCTGTGTTTAAAGAAAATTGTTCAACCTCTTTCGAAGGAGAAAACAAACTCAACTGTTGATCTGAACTTTCTAGCACACCATCTCCTTCTTCATATATGTTGAAATCTTTCTTTGTCTACAAATCTGGAAAATGTAGGCTGCCCTCATCATCTTCTGTAGATATGAAAATGTCACTTGTTGATCTGTCAATCTGTTCATTATTATCTGTGATCTCAAATGAAATGACCTGGTCTTTATGCAAATTAGAAACAATAGGTACATTTGATATGATGTCAAAAGTATCTACAAATTTGATATCAAAATGGAGGTCATCTAGAGTCTTTGGATCTTTATGAAAGGTATCTTCTTCATCATCAAAAACTAAAACAGAGAGTGCAGAAGAAGAAAAATAATCTTCTTGATGTTCCTTATGACTGGTGTTATTTTCCTCCATCTGCAAAACTGAAAGTTGAGGACTGCCTACACCATTTTGAAGTTCTGTTCGAGTAATAGACATTTGATTCATATGATTTGTACTTGGAATAATTAGATCTTCAGATGTACAATAATCAGATGAAAATGAATCAGGAGAACTCTCAACCTCATCGTACAATATATATTCTTCACAACAATGTTCAAGAAGAAATTCCTGAGAAAAAAATCTTTCACAACGATGATGAAAAGTTGTATGAAATTCTTTTAAAGAAAATATACTAGAAGAAGGCAAGGATTTATACCATTCCCGAGCATCACCTTCCAACGAATACATAAACATCTTCATGAGCACATCTTCATCATGAATATTTAACTAAACCATGCATTGATGAAATCTGATGAGATGATCTGAAGGATTGTCTTCTTTCTTTTCTGCAAATCTTGGAAGGTGATCTCCCCAAATATCTATAGAAGGAACTGGATGTGGGAAACCAGGAACTATTGAGAAGTCAAGAGGTGCAAACCTCCGAGCCAAAAGAGCTGCAAACGCCTTTGACATTTGATTATTGTGGAGTCGCCACTAAATTTGTCCTTCATGGAGTCGCTAGATAGATGATTACAACCGAAAATGTGCCCAGTCTTTGTCTATCATCAAAGGTGGATCTTGTTGTCTCCCAAGGAAGTTGATCTTCGATCTCCTCTCCCCGGCAACAACACCAAATTTGTTATCACTCCAAGAAACTCTTTGGGGTTGCAGGCCAAAGATGCTTGGTAACTTAAAATATGAATAGGTTTATGATTATGTTGGGATAAAATGGGATAACTCACCTACTAGATCATATCAAGACAGTCAAAGAATATATAATCGGATGAGACAGTGCTTTCAAGAATCAATAATCAGATGAATAACATAACAGTGGATGAAGAATACTATACTTACTAACCAGATCACACATGTGATGGGTCGGATAAGATAGTACAAGTATCACTATTAAATCAAGCTTATGAGTTGACCAACGAGATGACAGTCATTGGCAACTAAGACAAACTTGACACAAAATGAAGATTACTATTAAATCAAGCTATGAACTGACTAATGAGATGACAGTCATATTGCAATTAAGATAACTTGAATTAAAGCATCGAAGGAGTAAGAAGTGACAATCTGATGTTAATAGAGAAAGAAGACTATGATCTGAATTACATATCTATGACAGTCTATTACAAATGCAGCATGGTATTGTATGCAGCATTCAAACCTCAGTCCTATGATTGAACTACCCCCCCATTGTTCCTCTCATATCCTTAGCTTTATAGCTTTACAATAAAATATTCAGATCCTAGAAGAATGGATCAAACTTGCTAAAGATAGAAAGTCAAAACAATTTTTTACAAAACGAAAGGAGATGAACCTAGAAAATAGGTCAATTCCTTATTTCATGGTCTTCATATCATCTAGAAACTCTGTGTTGTGCAGAAAATCCTTCCAAGGCTGTTTGATATCTTTGAGGAAGATGAAATTCGAATTTGCCAAGTTTAGAAAAAACCCTGATTTATTTCCCCCAAAATAGGTGCCAAATCAACTTGAAATCCTCCTCTAACTCCTTTGCATCAAAAGTGGATCTTATATTTGACACTATAATTCAATATGTATCTTTGGAAATCATTTTCAAGAGATTCGGTTGAGAAAAACTTCGATCTAGGCAAAAATACACCTTCGTTGGCTAGTCTCAGGTTTCACCAGCTATTTCGCCTTAAGATTTGCTAGTTAGCTGGTGAAAGCTCTGCTTTTCATCAGCTAACTGGTTATAATTTTGCCTTCTGCGTTGGTGAAAGTTATGTTTTGGTCAAAAAGGAAACCTTTCATGATCAAATCAAATTTATTGTTTGCATTAATGATGTTGCAGCCCATACCATCGTTGGGAAATTGATGTTCTTGATCTGGCCTGGTGATTATGGATCTGATTTCTAGAAATCCCATGGGTAGCACATGTGCATCAAGTGATAGAGGTTTCCTGGCAAAGTTGTTGAAAGTGCTTCTTCTTTTGAAGAAAGAACAATAAATTCAATCATCTCATTTATGAACCCTGGACTTGCAAAGTTCATAATTGGCTGCATAACAACATATGCTAGAAGTTCTCGGGCCAGGCATCGAACAATGGGACACTGAGCTTCTTGAGGCCTTGAGACAGCAACCACTACTCCACCCATCAACCACCTAAGGACTTTGTACTCATCCTCTGGAGATATTAAGGCAGGATGCAATTCTTTGCAGCAGCCAAAATGTGCTTGAGCTTTTCATCCCTTTCCTCATATGACAATGTACCCATGACATGTACTCCAACATGATCTTGGTTTCTTCAATAAAGTTCCAAGTGACTCCCAATCAGATCCACCATATCCTCGGTTAGTAAATCAATGAGATTGATATGTCTAACCCTCTGAGATATCTCCCCAATTACATCATTTATCAGCAAACAGATCTGCTCTGGAACTTCTTGATCTGGAGTAATAGATGAATACCAAAGATCTATAACAAACACTGGGTAAATTCGTCCACTACTACTTCAACTATTGGCGAGTCGATATTTCTCTTCCATTTCATTTTGTCACGTGCAAGTAAAAGAAGCGGGTCATGAGGAGATAATTGTTTGCTTTGGAGATACGAAAGATATGATGGTTGGCAAATAGTTGGACCCTGCCTGTAAATTTCTATCTCTAATGACAGATATCGAACTGCTAAAATTATGAGAAATGATATCAGAATGTTTAACCGGACCCATTTGCTCTTTGCACGACCTTTAACACCTGAATCCCCCTTCTTATTTCTCGTGGCACCCTTTGCATGCGGTCTCATTCCTGCATAATTTTTATCAAACCGTGCATGGACAGATCCCACATTTCACGAAAATCCAGATATCACAATCTTTGCATACATGAATCTCTCATAACTATTTCGATAAGTTTGGGTGCAAAGTGAACTTGGCACTTAGCGCTGAGCTTTGTATTGGACTATAGCTTGAGTATGTATGATGTTTCCAGCTGGGCTCTTTATGTTTTGCGTGATGTTGCTAGTGTTGATTACTGACATGCGTGTTGTAGGACCGTCGGGCGTGGCTTAGTTTACAATTCAGTTGATAGATTAAACTTGGAATTTAGTATGGCTGGAAGTTAGCATAATAACATAAGAATAGGTCATAAGATTTTGACTCATGACTTGGTATGTGGACAACCCGTGGCATAACTTAATCCCATGACTTGATTCATGTCTGACTTGTGAACATGAACTAAGTTTTTGGCTTTAAAAATCGAACCTTTGTGACTTAGGATTAGATCACTTTGAGCACACATCATAATATTAGAGAATATTGCTAAAATATGAAAAGCATTAGAGGTTAGGGTTTATAGGAAATACTGACAAAGTTTTGGAATGCAGGTTAGAACAATCAATGGGAGCTTGGTCTACAGATATTTGGAGACAAAATACTGACCAAAAATATGGGCATATTGAATAAAACTTGAGGAGGTCCTTCAAAAGTACGAGTGCATTTTTTATCACTAATAGAAAGAGTAACAAATCTAAATAACTTTCAACCCATAGCACTCTTCAGTGTGATCTATAAAATCATCTCCAAGGTCATAGCTCTAAGACTAAAACCCATACTCCCCTTCATTATTTCCAAGGAGCAATCAGGGTACGTCGAAGGAAGGCCAATCATGGATAGCGTCATCCGTGTCCATGAAATCATTTACTCGCTCAAGATCACCCGTACTCCAGGAATGCTTCTAAAACTTGAACTTTCAAAATCTTTTGACAAATTGGCAGTACATGGAATCTCTTTTATTAGATTTCGGTTTGAGCAAGGATTGGATCTATTGGATAATGAACCTCATTTCCTCAACCTTTTTCTCAATATTTGTCAATGGAGTCCCCTCTCAACTCTTCTCCCCCACAAGAGGAATAAGGAAAGGTGACCCTCTCTCCCTTTCCTTTTTTTCATTATGGCAAAAGGCTTAGGACGCGACATCAAGGCTTCTATCCAAAATGGCTCCCTCCAAGGCCTCCCTCTTCACGGGTTACAACCGGCAGCCTCCCACAGCCAATTTGTTGATGAAACGCTGCTAATGAACACCCCCACTATGCAAGAGGCAAAAAAACTAAATTCCATCCTCTCTAATTTCAGTGAAGCCTCTGGCACCACCTTTAATCTGGCCAAGTCATAGCTTTTATTTTTTAATACTCTGGAAGCAATCCAACATCACCTTTCTCAACTTTTGAACACTCCTTTTTTCACTCTACCCTCTCATTATCTGGGACTCCCTCTCTTTGATTTAGCAGCCAGAAATATCTCATGGGACTCTCTCCTACTCTCCATTTCCAACTGTCTCAGCAACTGGACGTTTTTCTCCCTTAACCTTCCTGCCAAAACCATTCTCTTAAAGTCAGTCCTTCAAGCCATCCCTTCTTACCTCTTCTCTGCCCTAGCTTCCCCCCCTTCTCTCATAAAGAAAATAAGAAATTTGCAAAGAAACTTTCTATGGCATGGACACAATCCGGACAAAAAATGGGCCCTAGTCAGTTGGGACAAGGTTTGCAAACCCAAATCTTCAGGTGGATTGGGCCTCCGGGATCCTGGAAAATTGAATAGCACCATGGGAGCAAGAATTTGGTGGAGATGGCTCAAAACTCGAGCAAAGATTTGGGCCAAACTCTGGAAATTAAAATATGCCCTTAACATGCATCAAATCCATCTGATAAGTATGCAGGAGAAAATTCAATGCTCCAACATTTGGAACTCAGCCTAGAAAAATCGGCCACTCATTCAGGATCATGATTTATGGGAAGTTCACAACGACGAGAATGCCCTATTCTGGATGGATTCTTGGCAACAAATGCCACCCCTACAATTGGAAGAAAATCTGCAATCCTATATAAATCACATACAATAACTAGCCACTCTCAAAGTGGCATATCTGTGGACAGATACCCCCAGTAACTCTCCCTAGCACAGCTGGAAATCAACCCATATGGAACTCCAAGTTGCTTTGGACTGTGACCTGCAGCATTGGAAACAAGCAACATCTCAAAGGCGAATCCAGAAAAGCATAGATCAAGACATTCTCAGATGGGGATACACACCTCATGGTAGCTTCACTCTCAAAGAGGGATACAGTCTATAGGAAAAATTCCAAAATCTTCAAAAGGACAGCATTTGGATTACCATTTGGAAATCAAAACTCTGGCCCAAAATCTCTACTTTCCTCTAGCTTCTTCTACATAATAAGATCTTAACTTGGGACAATAATCAAGGACGAGGCTTCATCGTCCCCTCGATTTTCCATCTCTTCCATCTCCAAGAAGAAACCATGGAGCACCTTCTAAACAACTTCCCACTCAGCGAGGCACTAGCAAATTTGGTTCATTTTGCGACGGTTATTTCGACACTCTTGCGACATTATGTCATGGATATTGCAACAAATCTAAGGTCTTCCAAACGTCATTTCATGTGATGTGGCACGTGCGACGACCCTGACACAACATCGCAAGAGCGATGACACTAGAGACATCATCGAAAGAGAGACAAAGGAGGAAAATCATCGCACATGAGACAATGTTAGAGAGATCGTCACAAGAGCGACAATATAGGGAGATCATCGCATGCCCGACAATATATGAAGATTGTCACAAGATTGAAAATCTGGAGAAATTTGTGACGAATTAGTTATAGAAGTGATTGTCGCAAGAGAGACGAGAACAGGGCATTTTGCGATGATAATTCTATACAATTTTTCGTGATTTGTATAGAAATTTCATCGCAACAAATCTAGCAGTCGTTGCTCTTGCGACAACATATATTCATTTTGAAAAAAAATGATTTTTGAGCAGGATGACCGTACACATCCCTGTCTAGTTGTTCATCCTTCATAATACCATGAAGTGTTAGTAGAGCCAGTTGAACTAGTGGATCTACCTATAGATGTTGCAGTGACTAAGAAGAGCCTAGCTTAGCTTCATGACACTTTGTAGGATGTAGAGAGGCATGCAACTCTCAGTGATACTTTAAGGGAGAGAAAATGAACTCAAATTTTCTCGAGTTACATAGAGTCACAATTATGAGGAGGAGCAGGTGGTTCCACCAGTGGTGAGGTAGATGGCCCCACCAAGTACCATCTCATAAGGAGCCAAATCTTAGAGGGAGTCGAGTGTCGGGATCTAGTATGAAGGAGAAGGCTCCCAGAATATTTCATAGGATATCAAACTTCAGAGGAGGTTAGCGTATGTAGAGGGAGAATATGGCTCCAGATATTGTATAGACTCAAAGGGAGTCAAGTTTTAGAGGCTTCATGCAGAATGAGAGTGAGCCTAATATCATAGAGAGTTAGTTGGCTCATAGGGAGAGTCGATCATTCATATGGAGTTCCCCCTCAAGTTCAGGTGAGATAAAGACATCTTCCAGGACTGACAGATATATCTCCCAGGCCTCTTCATGAAGATCTCCTATTCATCCTTTTGACACGACTCTCAAAGGGTATTTTGGCCAAAGAGGAAAGTATGCACAAAGATCCATGAGTTACATCGTAACCAAAGATTCTCAAAATGAGAATTGAGTAACCATTGCAATTTGTTTTTCCCATTTGGGTTGTTTCTAGAGTAAACATTATGTCATTGTGTGACATCTCATTTATGTTAAATTAATGGAATATAAGTTGGATTGGAGTTTAATTAAAATAACAACCAGTGTCCTATACAAAAGTTACTGAAGATGAGATACTAACATGCTATGTCACATATGCAATATGTAGAAATGATGGAGGAACTAGTGAGGGCAATGAATCCACTTGCTAAGATCCCTTTGGCATATTAGTAGTATGTGGTTTTAGTGTGGGATGCAAGAGGAAAAAATGTTACCCTTGTGTATCCCTTTGGAATATTAGTAGATGATCCCTTTGGCAAATTAGTAGTATGTGTTTTGAGCAAATTTGATGGTAGTGAGAACTCTTGAGTAGAATTGAGCTTGCCTTGGTTGTTATGTGGGACTTCATATTTCAAAGTGAAATTTTGGGAGCTGACGATTGGCATTGTTACCAGGGAAAAAGTTTGATTCCCTGGATTCAATAGATCTGGTATAGTATGGTGTTGGGAAGTCGTATTTCTTTGAATCATTAGTTTCCAGTTGCTTGTATTGAGGGTGAGAGAAAGAAATGGTATGCAAGGCATTTCAAGGTCTCACATGGTAACTCCAATTATGGAGCACATCCCTTTGATTGTTATGGATACATTTTCTCTAGTCCAGGAGGATCAAGATCTTGACTACTATAGTTTTGTGCAACACAAAAGAGATATTGATGGGGGTGGTGAGCATAATCTTTAAGGATTGAAATAATAGAATTGGATAGAACCCTATGAAGGGGAGTCTTTCTCAGATCATTTTCAATGGGCAGTTATATGAGGATCCTCTATATGACATTTACTACGATGATTATGAAGAAAACATCATAATTTGATATTTCTTTTGGAGATGAATTTTAACATTGTGTTATGGGTATGGGAGGTCATCCTAAACACATCTAATGCATATCGTGGGGCTTCACGGACCATAATAATTGTTTTGATAGTGGGTTCCTTTCCTAATATTTCCATTGAAGGTTTAGTTACAAGTTTTTCACTATATTCATGGTGGTTTTTGTTGCTACTCGGTTCTCCTCTTTTTGTATGGAAATGCCTAGAATAACCAAGTGGAGGCATGGCGTTAGTTGGAGAAGATGATAACATCTCATGCTCTCTTTTATTATCCGCAAAAGCTGCATTATTTTCTTACTTATTGTAGCTTAGGTGACATGCTATCACAACTCTCCCATTGTAGTTTATTTTTTTGACCTCGTCAATGGTGTTGGGTTCCCTTTATCTTGGTATTAGTTCATAGGCCTAAGGTGTTGGCTCAAAGCCTTTACATTAGTCTCTAAGCATGATACTAGAGGTTTATGTCGCTTCTTGTGATCACCTAGTCCATGCCTAAACAAGCTTGCAGCATCCCACAGAACTAAAAATGTTGCTCCATTAGGTTTTTATGCCCTGAAGAGGAATTGGCCAAGAGTCCCTGAAATGGTTTGGGATACGACTTGCAACTGGGCATAAAAAGAAAACCGAGACTTGGATTGAAGAACCGTCAACTTCGATGGATTACTGGGATAGGATTTTAGCTAGAGCACCCCTCACTCTTGGTTCCAACCCCTTGGAAGTTGTTTTTTTCATCCATTTCGATAACTAGTGCTTTGCTCAGTAAGAAGCAATGCAAAATTTGTATTTAGGGGTCCAATTTATGAAACCATGCCTCGGGAGTGGATGGACAATTTGGTCACCTATTCCATGCTTAAACAAGCATGTATCATCTCATGGAACTCAAAAATGCTACTCAGTTAGGCTTTTATGCCATGAGGAGGAATTGGCCAAGAGTCCCCGAAATGGTTTGGGATGCGACTTGCAATTGGGAATATAGAGAATATCGAGACTCAGAATAAGGAAATGTCGACACCGATGGATTACTAGGATAGGATTTCATCTAGAGCACCCCTCATTCTTGGGTGCCATGCCTCAGAATTTGCAATACTCAATTGTTTCGAGAACTAGTGTTTTTCTCAGTTTTAAGCAATGCAACATTTGGATTAAAGGATCCAATTTATGAAACCGTGCCTCATGAGCATATCGACAATGTGGTCACATAGTCCATGCCTAAACAAGCTTTCATCATCTCATGGAACTAAAAAATGTTGCTCTATTAGGTTTTTATGCCCTGAGGAGGAATTGGCCAAGAGTCCCTGAAATGGTTTGGGATGCGACTTGCAACTAGGAATAAAGCGAAAACCAAGACTCAGATTGAGGAATCGTCGAATTCGATGGATTACTGGGATAGGATTTTAGCTAGATCACCCCTCACTCTCAGTTCCAACCCCTCAGAAGTTGTTGTTTTCATCGACTTCAATAACTAATGCTTTTCTTAGTAAGAAGCAATACAACATTTGGATTTAGGGGTCCAATTTACGAAACCATGCCTCAAGAGCGAATGGACAATGTGGTCACCTATTCCATGCCTCAAAAAGCATGCAACATCTCATGGAACTCAAAAATTCTTCTCTATTAGCCTTTTATGCCCCGAGGAGGAATTGCCAAGAGTCCCCGAAATGGTTTGGGATGCGACTTGCAACTGGGCATAAAACAAAAACCGAGACTCCCATTGAGGAACCTTCATCTCTGTTGGATTCCTAGCATAGGATTTTAGCTAGATCACCCCTCACTCCCGGTTCCAACCCCTTGGAAGTTGTTTTTTCCATCGATTTCGACAACTAGTTCTTTGCTCAGTAAGAAGCATTGCAACATTTGGATTTAGGGGTCCAATTTACGAAAACATGCCTCAGGAGAGGATGGAAAATGTGGTCACCTAGTCCATGCCTAAACAAGCATGCACCATCTCATGGAACTCAAAAATGTTTCTCCGTTAGGGTTTTATGCCCCAAGGAGGAATTGCCAAGAGTCCCTAAAATGGTTTGGGATGTGACTTGCAACTGGGCATAAAAAGAAAACAGAGACTCGGATTGAGGAACCGTCATATTTTTTGGATTCCTGGCATAGGATTTTAGCTAGAGCACCCCTCACTCTTGATTCCAACCCCTCGAAAGTTGTTTTTTCCATCGATTTCGATAACTAGTGCTTTGCTTAGTAAGAAGCAATGCAACATTTGGATTTAGGGGTCCAATTTACAAAACCATGCCTCGGGAGCAGATGGACAACGTGGTCACCAATTCCATGCCTAAAAAAGCATGCACCATCTCATGGAACTCAAAAATGTTGCTCCATTAGGCATTTATACCCTGAGGAGGAATTGCCAAGTGTCTCCAAAATGGTTTGGGATGTGACTTGCAACTGGGCATATAGTGAATATCGAGACTCGGATTAAGAAACCGTCAAATCTGATGGATATTAGGATAGGATTTCATCTATATCACCCCTCACTCTCAGGTGCCATGCCTCATAATTTGCAGTACTCAACGTTTTTGAGAACTAGTGTTTTGCTCAGTTTGAAGCAATGCAACATTTGGATTAAAGTATCCAATTTATGAAACCATGCCTCGGGAGCAGATCAACAATGTGGTCACATATTTCATGCCTAAAAAATCTTTCAGCATATCACGGAACTAAAAAATGTTGCTCCGTTAGGTTTTTATGCCCTGAGGAGGAATTGGCCAAGAGTCCCTAAAATGGTTTGGGATGCGAATTGCAACTGGGCATAAAATGAAAACCGAGACTTGGATTGAGGAACCTTCGACTTCGATGGATTCCTGGCATGGTATTTTAGCTAGAGAACCCCTCACTCCTGGTTCCTACCCCTCGGAAGTTGTTTTTTTCATCGATTTTGATAACTAGTGCTTTGCTCAATAAGAAGCAATGCAACATTTGGATTTAGGGGTTCAATTTACGAAACCATGCCTCGGGAGTGAATGGACAATGTGGTCACCTAGTACATGCCTAAACAAGCATTATGCATCTCTTGGAACTCAAAAATGTTGCTCCGTTAGGCTTTTATGCCCCAAGGAGGAATTGCCAAGAGTCCCCGAAATGGTTCGGGATGTGACTTGAAACTGGGCATAAAACGAAAACCAAGACTCGGATGGAGGAACAGTCATCTTTTTTATATTCATGGCATAGGATTTTAGCTAGATCACCCCTCACTCCCGGTTCCAACCCCTCGAAAGTTGTTTTCTCCATCGATTTCGATAACTAGTGCTTTGCTCAGTAAGAAGCAATGCAATGTTTGGATTTAGGGGTCCAATTTATGAAACCATGCCTCAAGAGTGGATGGACAATGTGGTCACCTAGTCCATGCCTAAAAAAGCATGCAACATCTCATGGCACTCAAAAATGCTACTCTGTTAGGCATTTATGCTCCGAGGAGGAATTGCCAAGAGTCCCCGAAGTGGTTTGGGATGCAACTTGCAACTGGGCATAAAATGAAAACAGAGACTTGGATTGAAAAATCGTCATCTTTTTTGGATTCCTGACATAGGATTTTAGCTAGAGCACCCCTCACTCCCAGTTCCAACCCATCGGAAGTTGTAATTTTCATCGATTTCAATAAATAGTGCTTTGCTCAGTAAGAAGCAATGCAACATTTGGATTTAGGGGTCCAATTTACAAAACCATGCCTCGAGAGAAGATGGACAATGTGGTCACCTAGTCCATTCCTAAACAAGCATGCAACATCTCATGGAACTCAAAAATGCTACTCGGATAGGTTTTTATGCCATGAGGAGGAATTGGCCAAGAGTCCCTGAAATGGTTTAGGATGCGACTTGAAACTGGTCATATAGCGAATATCGAGACTCAAATTAAGGAACCATCGACTCCAATGGGTTACTGGGATAGGATTTCATCTAGAGAAACCCTCACTCATGGGTCCCATGCCTCAAAATTTGCAGTACTCAACGTTTTCTAGAATTAGTGTCTTGCTCAGTTTGAAGCAATGCAACATTTAGATTAAAGGATCCAATTTATGAAACCATGCCTTGGGAGGTGATGGACAATGTGATCACATATTCCATGCCTAAACAAGCTTGCAACATCTCACAGAACTAAAAAATGTTGCTCTGTTAGGTTTTTATGCCCTGAGGAGGAATTGGCCAAGAGTCCCTGAAATGGTTTGGGATGCGAATTGCAACTGGGCATAAAACGAAAATTGAGACTCAGATTGAATAACCGTTGACTTCGATGGATTTCGGGCATAGGATTTTAGCTAGAGTACCCCTGACGCTCGGTTCAAACCCCTCGGAAGTTGGTTTTTTCATCGATTTTGATAACTAGTGCTTTGCTCAGTAAGAAGCAATGCAACCCTTGGATTTAGGGGTCCAATTTATGAAACCATGCCTCAGGAGAGGATGGACGATGTGGTCACCTAGTCCATACCTAAACAAGAATGCAACATCTCATGGAGCTAAAAAATGTTGCTCTGTTAGGCATTTATGCCCCGAGGAGGAATTGCCAAGAGTCCTCGAAATGGTTTGGGATGAAACTTGCAACTGGGCATAAAACAAAAACAGAGACTCGGATTGAGGAACCGTCATCTCTTTTGGATTCCTGGCATAGGATTTTAGCCAGAGCACCCCTCACTCCCGGATCCAACCCCCCAGAAGTTGTTTTTTTTATCGATTTCAATAACTAGTGCTTTGCTCAGTAAGAAGCAATGCGACATTTGGATTTAGGGGTCCAATTTATGAAACCATGCCTTGGGAGAAGATGGACAATGTGGTCACCTAGTCCATGCCTAAACAAGCATGCAGCATATCACATAACTAAAAAATCTTGCTCCGTTAGGCATTTATGCCCTAAGGAGGAATTGCCAAGAGTCCTCAAAATCGTTTGGGATGCGACTCGCAACTAGGAATAAAACGAAAATAGAGACTTGGATTGAGGAAACATCATATTTTTTGGATTCCTGGCATAGGATTTTAGCTAGAGCATCCCTCACACCCGGTTCCAACCCTCAGAAGTTGTTTTTTTCATCACTTTCGATAACTAGTGCTTTGCTTAGTAAGAAGTAATGAAACATTTGGATTTAGGGGTCCAATTTACGAAACCATGCCTTGGGAGCGGATGGACAATGTGGTCACCTAGTCCATGCCTAAACAAGCATGCATCATATCATGGAACTCGAAAATGTTGCTCCGTTAGGTTTTTATGCCCCGAGGAGGAATTGCCAAGAGTCCCCGAAATGGTTTGGGATGCGAACTGCAACTGGGCATAAAATGGAAACCAAGACTTGAATTGAGGAACCGTCATCATTTTTGGATTCCTGGCATAGGATTTTAGCTAGAGCATCCCTCACTCCCAGTTCCAACCCCTCAAAAGTTATTTTTTTCATCACTTTCGATAACTAGTGCTTTGCTCAGTAAGAAGCAATGCAACATTTGGATTTAGGGGTCCAATTTACGAAACCATGCCTCAGGAGCATATGGACAATGTGGTCACCTAGTCCATGCCTAAAAATGCATGCAGCATATCATGGAACTCAAAAATGTTTCTCCGTTAGGGTTTTATGCCCCGAGGAGGAATTGCCAAGAGTCCTCGAAATGGTTTGGGATGTGACTTGCAACTGAGCATAAAATGAAAATAGAGACTCAGATTGAGGAACCATCGTCTTTTTTGGATTCCTGGCATAGGATTTTAGCTAGAGCACCCCTCACTCGCTGATCCAACCCCTCGGAAGTTGTTTTTTTCATCACTTTTGATAACTAGTGCTTTGCTCAGTAAGAAGAAATGCAACATTTGGATTTAGGGCCCCAATTTATGAAGCCATGCATTGGGAGCGGATGGAAAATGTGGTCACCTAGTCCATGCCTAAACAAGCATGCAACATCTCATGGAACTCAAAAATGTTGCTCTGTTAGGCTTTTATGCCCCGAGGAGGAATTGCCAAGAGTCCTCGAAATGGTTTGGGATGTGACTTGCGCACCAAACAAGAGATGATCAGAGAGTCCAAACCATAACCAAGAGATATTCCAAGCCAAAACTGAAATTTTCTAGTTGCAGTAGCTACAACATCAGCTCTCCTCCAAACTTGCTCACAACTGGCCAACTGCAGTGCGCACAAGTGTTGTTTCTGCAGTTGTGAGATTTCCTGTCAGAATGGAGATTGGCCTCTTGTATTTATACTAAATCTGGCAAACTGCTTGGGCCGAATTCTCATTCTGGGTGCCTATTTACTTACTATATAATATTTCCTTTAGCCGACTTCTTCTCTTGGAGGATAATAACCTAACACAAATTATCCTCTTGAGTCGACTTGTCTTCTAGGGTTATTAGCCAACTAATTAGGGTTTCTTCCTGCTTCCCAAAATATTCTATTCTTGTCAGGTTTACACGTGGAGGTAAATACCTCCCGCAGCTACCATAACATCAACATGTTTCACCTTAACCTTATTTTGTTTTCTATGGAAAAATGACCCTTGATGAAGATTATTAGAACAAATTTGCAAGAGAAACTTCAACAATCAAATACATCCATGGAAATGCTAAATCAAGATGAAGAATGTAACATTACAAACCCTTAAACTTCATCTTTAAATGGATCTTCAACTAATTTTAGATGGAAATTTCCTATCAATGCAACCATAAAAATATAATGGAGAGAGCTAATTGTTTTATAGACTTCAAGCTCCATCTCCTTACAATAAAACAACATTTAGTGGATGTTAGATACATGGAAATCTGTAGTTTACATTACCTTCATTAAATATGCAAAAGGGTTAATACTTCATCATGCTAATGGTGTTCTTAACTGATGCTCCTCAAAACTTGGTATAAATACATTCTTATCAGATATGAAAGGATAAGGAAACTAATTTATTTATGTTGTAATACCATTTATGTTGCCTAAAAGCTTCCTTAAATCATGATTGCAAACCTATGTTTCTAAAATTCTTCCTTAATAACAATGGTCATAATTTTCTACAGAAACATTCCTCCTTGTATCCACATGTTGGCCTATATTTTCACTAATCAAAGATCTCACATCTACCCACTTCCTCAAACAATAAGCACCACAAATAGGGTCGTTGTCTTCCTAATTTTTCCATACAACAATCCATAACTTGACCAGGTTCATAGATTGTCTTGCCACAATACCTAAAAAGAAATAGAGACTTCCACGATAGAAATGGACATTATCATTGTACCATTAACTCAACTAAGAAAATTTTAAGTCTGTACACATCACTTTTGCTAAGAAACTACTACAGGCCTAAAGTTCTTCAATAGCCAATATTGTCTTAGTGTATCTGCCCCTACAAATTTCAATGTAATTTTTACCAACCTGGTGATTGATATTTTTCTATTTTTGAACTTCATTAAACACATTCTTCTTCAAGGTTTTCTATCTATAAAACTCCCCATGCTTTCCATAGCCTCTGGCACTAGTCTACATATGTTATTATTGTCTTGCAAAATTTCTAAGTTTGATTGTAAACTTAGGACAGAAGTAACACCACATTTACAACCATTCCAAATAAAATACCATGAGGATTTAAAGAGACCACTTAATCATGAAATCAACTCACATGACCATTGATACATGAACATTCATCAATTGCAAAGAATCATAAGAAAAACTCTTCAAGAGAGCACTCTAGCTAGCCATCCATAGCATTAAAAGAAATATACAAAGAGTTTCCTCCAAAGAGTCTCCAAAATATTTTCAATCAAGATCTAAGGGATTTATTCCGCAATCAAAGAATTTAGTTTCCACTCTTCACTCTTCATTTGACATTTATTAAGAACCTTTAGTGCACACCTAAAAAGGCTCACTCAAACCAAATTGATACTCAAGTTTTAGGCAAGATTTAAAATTTGAAGAAGACATTGGTAGTTTTAGGCACGTAGTAGGAAGATTGAGCATAAGAAATTATGTGTCATATATGAATGCATAGTCACCTTGCCCAAGGTGTGCATTTAATGCTCCAAATATGGAAGTTCAATAAAATAAAGAATATCGAAGTTGAGATTGTCAAATATTATCATAATGACAATAAAGACAAGAAAATATTTGCACACAATAAATTTCTACACTATGAAATATACCAATTGGTTGCCCTATTCTTTTCCATTTGTATTTTTTGGTAAGGTAAATGCTCCTTTTTTAATTGTGGGGATTTGTTAGCATCCTTTTCATGAGTTATCAAATTTTCTTAAAAGGGTTCACCACATTTTGAGCCCAACTACTCTTCCAACCTTATATCTGGGAGACTTCACCGTATATACTATAGAGATAAAAGTTATGGCCTCAAATCTTATGCATGGGTACCATATGTAGACATTAAATTCATCCAACAATGAATATTTTGCACCAAATTCCATCCCAACACCACATAAACACCAAGGAATGCCAAAATATCTCCAAAATTTTACAATAGAGGTTGTTATGAATTTACTCACCGCTGTAGAAATTTTATATGAATTCTTGAGCGTGGGCTTTTGACAAACACTTGGACTGTAGGCTATTTCACACTCTTTGACTACCCAATTTGTTGTTATGGTATTTTAGATGGATTCTTGAAGTGTTTTAGATGGTTGGCATAGATTTCATGTGCCCTTACTGTTCTCTTTCATCACACAAAATATAAATGACAGCAAACATAATGGGAACCAAACTTGCAATCATTGAATAAGGGAAACATAGCAGAAAAATTACACTTGTTTATTAGCAACAATACTCACAGATTTGGGCCTGTTATACAATGGTGATGGATCGTCTAGCTGCCAAGAGAAGTGAACTTTTTTGTTGTTGTAATAACTATTAGAATCACTTATCAGCCACTTGGGATAGCCTTCCAATCCACGATTTGAGTTGTCAAGGGAGTTGTGTGCCTTCCTCTATATGTAAAATGTGCCCAGCAAGGCTCACGGCCTCCTCCTCCCTTAGAAATTGACCCAACAATTACAATTCATCCCCCAGAAAGATAAATCGAACCCCCAATGAATGTGTCACTTCCCATCAAGGGGAAACTCGTCCCCTGAACCGAAAATCCGTCTTCTATGAACAGGAACTCGGTCTCTGTAATTTGGAATACATCCTCTCCACATAACCTCCTCTCATTCTCCTAGCTCGCGCGACCTACCTCTTCTCTGCTCTAACCTCCTTCTCCTCCTAGCTCATGCAACCTACCTCCTCTCTACTCTAACCTTGGCCTTCTCCTCCTAGCTCGCGTGTGACTTTGAAATATATCTTTTGTTTCTTTGTTTTCAAACTTAGGTTTTGTTTTTTGTTTTTTTTTGGTATTTTTTTTTTTTTATTATTATAGTTATATATAATATAATATATATATATTATAATTTATATATT
>JZKD02S1761574.1:191086-227390 GCA_000966675.3 Picea glauca | reverse complement strand
GATCCATTGTTCTTTGTTTACAAGAAGGTCCTCCATCTTGAGCTTCCATAGCTCCAATTTTTTACCATTGAACTTCTCTATCTCGATTCTATATGAGCTGGCCATTCCTCTTTCTATACTCGAATCTCCACTACAAAAGCTCCCACTAAACCTAGGTTTATCACAGACCCAAGGTAAACTTGATCTATCAAGACCGAGCCAAACCCTCAACAACAAAGGAATCCCTTTGAAGCCAAAAACGAGCTCTAATACCACATGTAAGTTCTAAACCTGCGAAATGCATATATATTCTTAAGCAAAACAGAAAGTAATCAATGGCTCATTCACATAGTACACAGAGATTTATACCGGAAACCCTCAACCGGGAAAACCTGTCTTATAGTCATTGTATTGAATTTCACCATTCACAATACAATATATATATATATATATATATATATATATATATATATACACAATGTTTTTAGGTATTCCATAGATACCAAAACCCTAATCCATTAATCCAGGATTAATTTAGAAAACCGCTAAAAATAGAAAAATCCACTAAAAATAGCAAAAACCGCCCAAAAAAATAATTCTGGGCACTGCCCCGAACCCCGTCGGCCTCATGCTACTGCCTGGTTCCGAACATTGTGCGTAACCAAGGAGGGCCATACCTGGCCCCCCTGGGACCCCCCTAGGAAGCGCCTGGCGCACACGACACAAAGAGAACTACTAGAGGGATCGTCGAACACAGTTGTCGAACCTGACGTGCCCACACACACATATGAAAAGAATATAACATATACCCAACAGTCAAATGGTTAGTCATGCCTCCCATAATCCGCAGTTGAAGATCAAGGTAAAACGGGGGTTTGGGACAAGTTTTGGGTGAAATAACAAATGGAATAGTGAAATGAAGTTTTTACCCACTTTTATTGATTTTTCACTTTTTCTTTTATATTTTAATATTATTTTTCATCTAAACCCTAAAGTCCTAACAACTCGACAAGTGGTTGATTTTTTGCAGATAAAAAGTCTGGGAGTTAACAACAGTGGAACAAGGAAACGTTTTTGGTTTGTTTTATACATTTCTCGCGTATACAGATACATTTTGGGTTTTTCAGAAAAAATCCCAAGCAAGTCTTTATTCTTTCTCATGCTTGTGAAACCATGAGAATGCAATCAAGTAGTCTTTGTCGTTTTTTGATCTCGTATTGGTAAAATGAAAATGATGGAGTATCCTTTAAGCTCTTTTCATACTCCTTAAAAAATGAAAAGCTTGCCGAGCGACCTTGTTCTTTCCACGTTCGTAAAAGCATTTCAAGAAAACATCTTGTGAGCAATAATTTATCTCTTTTTGGGTCTCATCAGACTACTTTACGAAAACAGACCTTATGGCATTTCCATTAAGTGTTTTTCAGACTCTGTAAACATGAAAAACCCCTAAGTTTTCTCTCTTTGGACTCATTAAACAAACATCGAAAGACCCATATGGGATCGAACCACTCCTTCTTAGGGTTCGTTAAAAATACTTCGAGGGACTCATCCGAAGGATGAGCTTACATCAACAAGCATATGTTATCCTCCTCAAGCTTGTGTAAAAATAAAGAGGTACTCGCCAGAAATGGTGGGAGAAAATTTGGGAAAGAAATGTGTCTCTGTATTTTGTGTTAGTGGCAGTAATAGTCGCTCTTGAACGTGACACCCCCCTTTCATCAATGTATCTGGGTTGGGAAATCCATTCGTCTCTTGTTTGACCATCCACAAGTTCATTTGTTGGGTCCTCCTTGACTCAATGCTACCAAGACCATAGTCGTGTCATTCATATGTTCAAGAGAAGTTCAACCGAAACAAAGCCTTCAATCGAGTCGGCCATCTGCAGTTATAAATTCCTACCATGTCGATCGTTCTCTGTATCAGTCCAAATTCATTTCATGCTCTGATATACTCAAATTTGTTACTTATTTCATGTCACTGATGGGTGATACATCAAGGCCCTCCTGTAACAAGTCTTTTTTTGGTGACTTCAACTCATTATCCAGGAACGAGACTTAGAAATCATTTAGTACCTTATAGTTTGCATGCCTCAATGGCAGGTTTCTTCGCTTCCAATAGTGGGTTCACATCATTGGCCCCTGATTGGGAGATTCCATCGAGTGTTCGACTTCAACTCATTTATTCACATTCCTTGGATTGTACTAGGGTACCTTGGGAGTCATTGACATCAATGGTTATTTCCCTCGCACTTGTTAACGGTTTTCATTAATGACCGGTAATCAAGTGGTTTCTACCATGTTCGACTTCAACACATGTAATCACATGGCTAGATTTGTACTTAGAAATGACGGAAATGAAGACCCTAGATCTCCTCATTTTAGGTCCAGGTTTTGATGGAGTATTCATGAATTTGTATTGATACATAGATCCACTTTGTATGTCTCGTAGTTATGTCTGAATTTGAGTTATGTAGAACATAGATCCATAGTGTATTTCTGGTGGCTATGTTGAATCATCATGACATGGATCCACTGTGTATGTTTAGTGGCCATGACTCACTTGACATTTATGTTTGGAATCATTTGTAATCTGAGTATGGGAATGCCTACCTCAGTAATGGTATGATATTTTACAGATGCTTGATTGTTTGCAGGTTCTCGATTGATGCACTCCTAGCTCCCGACACACACATTCTACAAAGTATTTTGGTTGTCACGAGTTCTAGTCTCATACTTTGGGGGGCATTATGTTACACATTATTTTGGTCACCCCAGTGATACATTGACCATGTGTGTTCATGTTCCCAAAAATAGTTTTTCTTCATGAGGAAAGTGATTGACTTTCTCTTCTCAAAAACCTTGTAAAGGAAGGTCATTGCAGGCTGCTCCATATGCAGGATGTGGTGATGCCTGATCGATGCACTCTGCAATATACCTAGATTGTAGCGACGCCACAGGATGCTAGTGCACCCGGGTGCGGTGATGTTAAAAGGCTAAGAAAAGGTCGAGCTTCACGAAAGTTCTATAAGGGAATCTTCTAGAAGATGAGGTGGCCTTCGAATAGATGGGATCTTACTCGCTTCTCTGATTTGGTGGGATCATCCCAATCTCTTTAACCATTTCTCTTTCCCCTACATAAAGAGGGATTTCTCATGGAAAAAGCTAGAAAGGTTGATTTTAAGGTTAATGAAGGTTGAATAGGCTGAGAATTGTGTGAGGAACTCTACATCAGTTTGTTCTTGAGAGATTCATCTTGGTTCATCAAGTCATTGTGAATTTTCTTCATTCAAGGATTGGATCAAGTGTGTGTGTTGGAGCAAAGGGCCATCGAAAGGGGAACTTGCAACATCAAGGCTTTTGGTTGTATCTTCCACTTTCAATTCAATATAATACATTGATATGTTTCTTTCCCATAAAACTATGCTTGTTTTATTGTATGATTCCTTGATCACATACAGAGGTTCTTGTTGAGTTTATCACATTGCTTTCACTTTGGTTGGTTTGTGTTCCTTTGCAGGGTTGATATCATGAGAGCATTGGATCGGAGCTAGGATGGAAATGGCAAGAGGAAGCGACATTTAAACGGTATGTGCCCCATCTCTTGTTAACTCATAAACTCAATTGTTAGAGCTTTAAGGGAAAGCATCATGTTTTGTTTTGTTTTGTTTTAGATCTAGGCAGATCTAGGGAGATCTGTTTATGCCTGCATTTACCGATTTATCCCATAACAGTCATCATCAACAAATGAAAAATAATAACTTATAACATTTTACATTAAATGAAAAATAATAACTTACAACATTTTTCTTTATGTTGTACCAATACTATGACTAAAATATAGTTTTCGGCTACAAAGTGAGGATTGACGACCTTGCTAATATCCATCACTTTAATTTGAATACTTCACTTTCTTAACTCGAAAGATAAATGTCCTTGGATGGGGTGACAAGGGGCTATTTAGTGCCATGATTGAGGACAACACATATCATTGGAGTTCGCGAGCCTACCCTCCAAAGGCCTTCGTGGAGAACAACTCAGCCATATCTTACATGTGGACACCTAATACGAGGGAGGTTCGAATGGGGAGTATTCACTCCACACACGTTACGGATGTTGGAACATTTATGGTAGCTTGTAGGGAGAACAAGACTGATTCCAAGGGTGGTTTAAAGTGACTTCACTTGGTCCTTCATCTAGAAACCAATAATTGTAGGTGCATTCAAATGGAAACGACAGATCACATTTGGGTTTATTACCCTAGGATGTTTGGGGCAAGGAAAATCTAGAGAACGACCAGGACAACCAAGAGTGGAGGGGGGGGAATGAAAGAGGCATGTGCAAGCATTAATCACCATGACTCAGGGCATAAGAGTTACAAGAGATGTTGAGGTGGTAGCTCGCATAGTCCTGCAACCCTTTCAACGATCCCCTCGACCTCCTCACAGATTCTCTAGTCACTTAGTTTTACCTCCGGGCCTTGGGAGAGTGACAATTCTTATTGCACCTATAAGCTCCTCTTGCAAGATGTCACTGTTAGGGGTGGTGTGGGTCAGAGAGGTAGACATCGCAGACATAGACTTCCAATGCCTCGAGCCCGACAAGAGGCAATAGTTGTTGCCAAGGCGTTTAGGACTCATACTCCTCCAAATATCATAATAGAGTTGGATCTCATTGAGGAAGATGCTCGACTAGACAAAACCCTGGTCCAAGATGACGAAATTGATGTAGAACTTACTCCAAGATCCCTGACATAGGTACCTCATGTTCTAGGGAGACGAAGAATCACCACACAATTGACCTCTACTAGCATATAAAGACTCTCCCATGAAAGGTAACGAGTGAGAGGAACACAACCTATAGAGAAATTAACCTTCAAATGGAATACCTCCAATTGTGAAGTCGTGCTCTGGACCAAAAATTAATCTCCTGGTAGAAAGAGCAGTGAATCTAGACCTCAACGAGCTCCGAAAAGAGAATCAAGAGGTTTTTATGGAAACTGGGAATTCTCCTCCTGCTTAATCTTATAATGCTTAGTTTTATAGTCTTTCATTTTTTATCATATAAACTACGCTAAGATATTTAAGCAATTACTTAAATACCATATCATCAAGAAATAACAATTGTTTTTATGGAAACTGGGAATTCTCCTCTGCTTAATCTTATAATGCTTAGTTTTATAGTCTTTCATTTTTTATCATATAAACTACGCTAAGATATTTAAGCAATTACTTAAATACCATATCATCAAGAAATAACAATTCTATTTTTATATTTTTGTAAACAATGACTAATTATTTTTTAGCAAAAGAAAAACTATAAATCTCAAAAAATAATTATATTGTCGTTGATCTGGTTTTCCAAGAAGCAAGCTAATAAGACCACGATACTTGTATTTTCTTCTTTGTTCATATGATACAAGTTATAAATAACTTTAAAAAAAACTCGAATGAAATTCCAACAACAACCCCACTACAAAGGGATCAACCCTTGATCCGTACGTAATAAAATTTAAAAAGAATTCTAAATTGGTATACAGACTTTATGTAAAGTTGAGGCGGTACAATTATTAGTTTCACTCTTGTTTTATTATTATTCACATTGTACAATATTTCATGTGACCAATATCAGTACAATAATTGACTTATTTTATGTTGTGCGGATGCTTTCATTAAAATACAATTTATGGAGTGAGGTCAGTGGTTTCGCGCTCTTTGGGTGATGTCCAATACTCATCATCTCAATTTCACATTGAAAAATGAAGAATCTTGGTAGGAAGAATCTATGAATGAGGACTTAAAATATTGCAGGGTTGGTAGGAAGAATCTATGAATCAGGATTTATAAGTTTTTATATTAATTTAGGTGATTTATTGGATTGAGAGAAACATTCTAAATTTTTATAATAATTTAGGTGATTTATTGAATTGAGAAAAGTAAGGTGTATTTTCCAATGTTGTATAGTATAAAAGAGATTGTCACTTTCTTTTTATTTGTTTTTTTTATCATGTTTTTATAATCTCTTATCTTTTGTACTATATATCTCTTAAATATAATATTTTATACAAAATCTTTATATATAAATGATATTATAGCATGAATCAAGTTTTTTTGAGTGGTTGGGAAGAATGATTGTTATACATTCAATCTAAATTCAATTCTCATAAATGACATGTTAAACTTTTAAAAAAGTATATTATTGTAACAACTTCAAACCTTGGGAAGAATGCTTGTTATACTCCCTATCCAAATTCAATTGTCACAAATGAGATATTAAACTCTTAAAAAATATCATTTTCAATATTTAATAAATTTAATGATTTTTCTTTCATATTTTTAAACTTTTATAAGTTATGAAAAAATATAATAATTAACCACATTTTAATTACGTTTCTAAAAAAAATGATAAAATCTTAATGACAATGCTTTTATAATTATATCCTATGCATTTTAAATTCATTAAAAATTCCTATACATTTTAAATTTATTAAAAATTCAAATGTAGTTGATTCTTACTTGAATCATATGTAAAACGTAAACATATATATTTTTAAATACTCTTGAACAGTTTCATTGCGCCATGGCCATTCACACGGTGTCCTAAATCCGTCACTATAAATCAAACGTACACTATTTATTTTATTTTATGATGTTCCACCATTATCATTGAAATACACTATTTCATTTTATGATGTTCCAGCATTATCATTGAAATGTAATGTAGATGGAGCCACTTTATCATTAGGAAAACCATGAACTAACTTCAATTTCATAGCCAGCTTTGAAGAAAAGGCATAGCTTTTGGTTTTAAATGGTTGGTACTTTAATTTGACCAATGAATATCCACGTTATAAAAATAAGTGCCACTGCATGTTATTGTCGAAAATTCAAAAAATGAAAAAATGAAAATGGTTTAAACCTAATTTGCTTCGGAAAACTCTTCTTGACATATATTTAGTTTCACTGTTGCATTCCCTTCCCGTTACCTTGGTTTTCTTCCTCCCCGGGCCCCTACTCTAGCGCTAACGCTGCAGCTACTGCCTACATTTCTGCTACCTTTCCAGTAGGTAAGTAGGTGATACAAAGAAATACTTTGATACAATTACTTTATAATCTTTAATTATAATGATTACTTTTGCAATTGTATAATTGTTTTAATTATTAATTTTGGATTACATACAATTACTATAATTCTTTTAACTATTATTTTTAAATTATATATAATTATTATATTAAAATATTAAAAATATGGATAAATAATTTTACTTGATTTTCTTAGTTATAAAAGAATTTTTTTGTGAAATTAAAATAATAATAAAAATTTAAAAAATATGATTTCTATTTTTTATTTTTATTTTTATTTTTATATTTCAAAATATATCATTTTTAATTTTTTTTATATTTCAAAATATATCATTTTTTATTTTTTTATATTTCAAAATATACCATATTATAAAGTTAAAATAACTTATAAGTATTTAGATATATGATATTCCATGTTTTGTATATTGAAAGATATATTTTAATATAATATTTAATGTCATATATATTTATTTTTTTTATTTCGAAATATACCATGTTATAAAGTAAAAATAAGTATTCAGTTATAATGATATATGGTATTCAAAGTGAAAATAATTATTCAGTTATAATGATATATGGTATTTAATGTTTTAATATGATATTTAATGTTATGTAATATACATTTTAATATCTAAAATAACTTTAAAATTAATAGTATACATTTAACATATAGCTTATTTTAATATCTAAAAATAACTTTAGAATGGATAGTGTACATTTTAATATAAAACAAACATTTAATACACTGTATACTTTAAATGTAGGATTTAAAATACTTTTACATCTTATCTCAATATACAAAACTTTACAAAATACTTATCTCAATATACAAAATTTTAAATATTTTGTAATTGGATGCATTTAAGGTATGTTGAGGTGTACACTCTCAAATTTAAAATAACTTTAAATATTAGGATGTAAATGTTTTTTAGTTGGGTGATTATTCAAATTTAAAATAATTTTAAATACTAGCGGGGAAAGGAATGATCAAAAAAATTAAGTAACATGTGTTTTTATGACCATCATATTTAATGAGAGAATAGATGATGAAAAAACAAATAATATAATAACATATGTTTTTATGACCATCATATTTAGTGAGAAAATAGATGATGAAAAAACAAATAATATAAATAAGTGAATGGCTTAATGAATTTTTCCAAGTATATAGCAAAAATAAAAGATGTGTACATTTTGTAATTCTAGATATCATCTAAAGCTATTTGCTACCTAGATATTGAATCATAATTTGTTATGAAAATAAAATAAATCAGAAAATAACTTTTAACATACCCTTGAAGCCACGGAAAGAGAATGTCAAAAATCAAAGTACACACTTATCACAAGCTCACAAAAACCATTTAGGAGATGGATCTCAAACCCTGATATTAAACATATATGTCTCCATATACTTCATCATGAGTTTGTGAATTATTTTTTTCATAGTTGCAGCCACACCATCAACGTGTATTCTAATTGAAAGATCTTATTTGGACGTTACCAAACGAGAAATATGAAATCACTATGATAAGTGAAATGAAGGTAACATCAAACTCTGAATTGAAGGCACAGAAATTTCTCCTTATTTCACCTTAGTTTCTCGTCTCAACTTTTGTTCGACCAAGATGTGTTATGGAAATAACAAAATCAGTTTGACAAAGTTATTCACAGCACTTGAAGAAAGAGAGCCAGTGAATAGGACTTCATCTGAAGTGAATAGCCCTTCATGAGATTGTAGATTATGGTAGTAAAGATTAATCAAATTGTGTGGGAGTTAGTGGATCCATGCTTACTATGACACTAGTATCTACATCGATGGGACAATTTTGTTGCAGTTACATGGCATAAGAAGGATCCAGAGTGGGATCAACTTGACTGAAGGATGAAAAATTCAAAATTATGTTTGAAAACTCGTTTCAGTGAGAAACTCCTATAATATGAGCTCCTTAACAAGACAAAGCAATACAATTATTAATATGTAAATTATTTAAGATTTCATGTTAACTATAGAACTTCTCACAATGTTGATGCTAAAACTTGATCTGAGACACTGAAAGCTACATGCTTATGAACCTATAACATGCTTATAATTAAAAAAAATTACATGAAAGAGAAATTATAAAATTTTGGATCGGAAATGGAAATTTTGGATGGGAATTATAAAATGAAATTTTTGGAGCAGATTTGTCGCCATTGTCAGCATCTTAAAATACACACATTTACTCTGCAATACTTTCTGAGCAACCTATATGTAGTGTTAGTATATAGTGTTGATATATTATCATATGTAGGTATATTATGTATAGTTGTGTGATATTAATAATATATAGTAATTTGTGATATATATGTGTGGGGGGTGGGGGGGTGATTATATGTATAAATGTACTAACATAAATATGTGGTATATATAATTATAAATATAATGTATATGTTATTTTATATATGAGTGTAGGATAAGTATATATTATATGCATTTTATGGCATCCCTGTGTTTCATACATGTAATTGATTGTGTTGCAATGGTCTTGTGGCACTCTATTTCTTCTTACTTTTGTACCAAAAAGTAGTCTCTACATTATCAAAAAATAGCAACAATGTGTGAACTCTCAACGCACAACATATTCTCTTAAGCATCCATACGAAACAGTCTAAATCCCTTTGTGAAATGGCTTTGTTCCTAATCTTTTTCCTCATAACCTCCATTCTTTGTTTCACAATCAAAACCCAAAATCAAATTTGCATATAAAAAGACCATGTTTTTTCCCATGGAAATGTGTTGCACATATCGCAAAGTCTGTATCTCATTGTATATTTTTTTAAATTTGAGAAAGTCAAAACAACGTTGGTCAACATGAATTTACAAGTCCTCCATTCATATCATTAAAAAAAAACTCAAACAAACCCCAAAATCACACAAATTCTAAGAAAATTAAAATATATTCTCGGATTCAAACAAAGAAAATGAAAAATATTCTTGTCTTGTTTAGAAACCATGTCCAATATTTTGAAACTTCTTTCTCCCCATTCTACATTCCTACCATTAGCAAAGCAAACTACATTCCACATTCTTGCCATTAGCAAAGCAACCTAACACTGTTAGCATAGAGCAATCAACGTACTTAGTTTACAACCGATTTTTACCCATGTTTACAGATCTCCTTGAAAAAGAGTAGTGTATTTAAAGACAAATTCTCACTTCTACCATGGAGTCATAGATTCCATCATATGTAGTATGGATAATAAGCTATTGGGCCTATTGTTTTTAGATTTTATGGCAAATAAAGCTTTGTGAGAGACCCTTTAAAGCAAAGAGAGCATTCAATTGGTCCAAATCGAAGGTCGGTGGAGGTATATTGGCCGTGAATTCAAAGGATAGAGATATCAATCCATCTCTACAACCTAACTCCACGTTTAAGCAAACCAAAAAAATGTGTCTGTAGTTAAGTTTAGACTTTGATCTAAAACTCCGAAATAGGTATGATAGGTGTAACGTCAACCATTCTTACTATAGGTACTATTTAACTCAGAAGTATGTCTATGTCCTAGCTAGTTTACAAGAAGGGATGAAACCACGAGAATGTGCACTACCTACCTGCGGAAGGGGAGAGGAAGTGCAAGATGAATTCATCGTTAATCCCAACAATTCATCCATCGTGCATCCACCATTAATTTCATTAATTTATTTGTTGATACTGATTAATTTCCCTACACTCCCAACATCAATTGAGGACAAAATAGTATGTATATTCTAAAAAAATTAAAAAATGCAATTATATTAAATCTAATTGTTCAATCCATGATAAAATAAAAGCATAACTTGATCAGAGCTTAGTGTTGACATTGGTTGCCACTGGAAGGGACTCTGCAAGTATGCATTCTCTATTTATGCTCCAATCAGATGTAAATGAAGGAAGGTGGTGTATATTAAAAAAATGGAGGAGCTTACTACAATGGCCTTCAAGAATTCACACACCACTAGGGAAAAATAGAAAACAAGATAACGTTTAATATATATTAAAAAATAGAGGACCTTACTACGAAAGCATTCAAGAATTCACTCTCCACCACGACAAACAGGAATATAATGAAAAATTAAGAAGACGAGTCGACTGACAAACCAAAAAATAAATGTCCACGAACCAAAGCACCACCATACACCACAAAAACAAGATCTGCCTACAAAAAAGAGTAATAAAAAGGCAGGAAAAATATTGAAAAGCCCAAAAAGCCTGACCCATTCATTCCTTTGCATGATATCCACATCCCTATACCAGATCCATTTTTCTCACTTTAGTTGGATCACCTGGAAAAATTCAAAACCATTCTACTCAAATTGATGGTGGATATGAAGGTTCTGCTAAGAACATTAGGATCTCGCTCCCTGTTGATGAAATTCAATTTGAAATCTAGAGGCATCTCCCTGTTGATCGAAAGCCAATTTGAAAGCGAGATCCATCCCACTCCTGCGTTCAAAGCCTCATGTGTTTCCTCTTAGGCGATGTCTTGAGTAATGTGGTAACCTTGGTTACACAATCATTTCAGACACCTTGTTCGAGTGAGACCCGCGTAGGTATGTCCCAATGGAAGGTGTGTAAAGAAGGAGACCGTCCACCAGAAGTAGTATCGATCCCCACTGAAACCACTTTAGAGCATTTTCATATGCATGTTTCCTCTTATCTGCTAAAACCCTGCTATAGCGCAACCTACTAAAGTAGTATCATCCCCCACTAAAACCACTTCAGATCATTATCGTCTGCATATTACCTCTTATCTGCTAAAACCATGTTATAGCGTGGCCTTTGGAAGTAGTATCGGCCTCCACTAAAACCACTTCAAAGCACTTTCGTCTGCACATTTCCTCTTATCTGCTAAAACCATCGTATAGTGTATGGGTGAAGGTTGAAGGAAAGAACAAGGGCATTGAGGCGGTGGAGCGGGAAATTACACGTGGCACATTAGAAGGGACACGTGGCCAATTACAAATGGGTATTGACAGATGACGATAAGATAAGATTCCATTGAGAAAAGAAACATTGAAGGAGAAAAGAAACACATTTTTAGAGACCTTTGTTGCTGAATGGAAACTGTTGATCTGATTGTTTGACATTTTTCAAGTTATTTTTATATCTGCAACAATATATGCAAATTCATCACAATAACAAGTTGCTACATTTATTTCCAATATTCTAGTTCATATTTCCCTAGGAGTATGAATCAACCTTGAAATCTTAAGGATGCACTTATGACTTTGCTCAATCACATTCAAGACTTCACCTAAACTTCAAGATGTTGTCCRAAATGCTTGGTCAAGTTTGGTTTAGAGTAGAATTYTCCAATAAAGACTTTTCTTTACACACTAACTTGTTCATCATGCTTAAAGACAATGATAAGCACAAGAAAGCTAGATATCCAACCTKCAACTAAGAATTARCTKATATAAAGACAAGAAGGCATTCACAAATGCATTTCATATAGTTTGGATGCAAATACCTAGGATCAATTGATTTAATGCATTTTGTAAAGTTTAAATACAAATASTTCAGATCATTATTAGATTTTGAACAAAATAATAATAATTCAACTCTACTCGTATTTGAATGAGAACATTAATATATGGTATGAATGAGAACATTAATCACATTGTTGTGATAAGCTCCATAATGTGCAAATTGTTTCTCCAGATAAAACATTCCTTGACATTGTAATGATCTCTTGGCTCTCACTCCAATTTCATCTATTAAGATCTCGCACCACCCGATTCAAGAAAATGGTGGAGAAAAAATCCAATTCAAGAAAAGGGTGGAGAAAAAAAAGTGATTTTCAGAAAACCCATATGGGATTTAGTGCAATCCAATTCCAAAAGGAGAAGAGCTTTGACTACCCAAATGATATCTTGCAAACTCCAACTCAAATTTGCATATAACACCCATGAGAAAATCCAATATTGAGTTCGATAAGTAACTCTATGCCAAACCTTCTAAAAATTGGAATGAGAAATCCTTGGAGAGAGAGGTGCGCTATCTTGTTTGGCTATCTAGCCAGGGGTTTGCTTCCGGAAAGATTATCTGTCAAGGTTAAGGTGCTCGGGGGTGGCTTCGGCCTATGGTTGGGTGACAATAGTGATATTGTCTATGGTTAAACGAGCACATCCATCATATTATAACAGTTGTGTCAGCCCTACTCTCATTGGTATAGTCATCAATCTTCTTCTTTGTGTTGATGATATCGTTCTTATGGCAAGGAATCCCCGTGATCTTGAAAATTGACTAAGAATCCTCAAGGATTTTTGCTCCAATATGGGTATGACTATTAATACTGATAAGACTAAGGTCATGATTATTAAACCCAATAAGATCACTTATGATACCTTCGTATATGACAACAACAAATTGGAGGAAGTGATTTCATACAAATATCTTGGAATTGATATTCACCACAAGCTCAACTAGAATTATAACATTGAGAAAAGGATTATTGGGAGATGGAAAGATTATTATGGGATTGAAAACAATTGTAAATAAACCAATCTTTGGATTTGGGATAAGAAGAAACTCCTCTTTGAGACTCTTGTTACACCCGTTATTCTTTATGGATGTGAATTTTGGGGCTGTAGTATCTCTCATGAATCCTAGACAAAGATAGAACAAATACAAAATAATTGTATAACCTATAATATCAGAATTAAAGGAAATACGCCATATCCCATCCTCCTCTTAGAAACAAGCTTCCCCCATTGAGAGCATGGCTATGACTAGATACCTAATGTATAAGAACAAGCTAAACAACATGGAAGACAATAGGCTTCCTAAAATTGCTTCAAAATCGAGTCGTAACTACCATCGAATCAAGTGAGGATGGCATAAAGATGCTCGGTTTTGCCTGAACTATTGGGGAATCATGGAAGACACCATTTTGCAGAATAAATATACTATTAAAAATATTTTCAAATCAAAATTTAAGGAGAAAATGTGGTGTGATAAAGAGTTGGAGGAAAAAATAAAAGCAAGGTATTATAAGGATGTAATCAACCCTAATCTAGAAGATCAAAATCATCTATTTATTTTGACAAGTGTAAAGAAAAATAAGCATTGCTAAGATAAGAACAAATTCTCATGAGCTCCATAGTGAAACTGGGCATTGGTTAATTCCTAAAACGCCATGGGATGAAATAGTGCGCCACCTTTGTGACACTAAGAATGTTGAAGATGAAAAGTACTTTCTCTTAGATTGTCCATCCTATTCCAAGATTATATCTCATTTTCAAAATATTTGTCATACTACCAACCTTCCTAACCTCTTAACTGAACAAAACTACAATGATCTTGGAAAACTTCTCTTAATTCTTTTCGAGCACAGAAACAAAATTCTAAAGAATCACAAGTAATCACTTACCCTCTTAAGGTCCGATAGACCAATTCAGTCTTAGTGGATGCTAATCATTATCGTCATCATCATCAAATGAAAAATAATAACTTATAACATTTTACATTAAATGAAAAATAATAACTTACAACATTTTGCTTTATGTTGTACCAATACTATGACTAAAATATAATTTTCGGCTACAGAGTGAGGATTGACAACCTAGCTAATATCCATCACTTTAATTTGAATACTTCACTTTCTTAACTCGAAAGATAAATGTCCTTGGATGGGGTGACAGGGGGATATTCAGTGCCATGATTGAGGACAACACATTCCCTTGGAGTTCACGAGCCTGCCCTCCAAAGGCCTTTGTGGCAAACAACGCAACCATATCTCACATGTAAACACCTAATACGAGGGAGGTTCAAATGGGGAGTATTCACTCCACACATGCTCCTGATGTTGGAACATTTAGGGTAGCTTGTAGGGAGAACAAGACTGATTCCAATGGTGGTTTAATGTGACTTCACTTGGTCCTTCATCTAGACACCAATAATTGTAGGTGCATTCAAATGGAAATGACAGAGCAAATTTGGGTTTATTACCCTGGGATGTTTGGCCTAAGGAAAATCTAGAGGACGACCAGGACAACGAAGAGTGGAGGGGGGGGATGAAAGAGGCATGTGAAAGCATTAATCGCCATGACTTGGGGCATAAGAGTTACAAGAGATGTTGAGGTGGTAGCTCGCATAATCTTGCAACCCTTTTGACGATCCCCTCGACCTCCTCGCAGATTCTCTGGTCACTTGGTTTTACCTCCAGGCCCTGGGAGAGTGACAATTTTTATTGCACATATAAGCTCCTCCTACAAGATGTCATAGTTAGGGGTGGTGCGGGTCAGAGAGGTAGACATCGTAGACATAGACTTCCAATGCCTCGAGCCTAACAAGAGGCACTAGTTGTTGCCAAGGCGTTTAGGACTCATACTCCTCCAAATGTCATAATAGAGCTGGAGCTCATTGAGGAGGATGCTCGACTAGATAGAACCCTGGTCTGAGATGATGAAATTGACGTAGAGATTACTCCAAGATCCTTGACAGAGGCACCTCGTGTTATAGGGAGACGAAGTATCACCGCACAATTCACCTCTACTAGCATATAAATACTCTCTTGTGAAAGGTAATGAGTGAAAGGAACACAACCTATAGCGAAATTCTGCTTCAAATGGAATACCTCCAACTGCAAACCCAGACTCTAGACCAAAAACTTACTCTCCTCGTAGAAAGAGCAGTGGGTCTAGACCTCAACAAGCCTCGAAAAGAAAATCAACTAACTCTTCTGGAAACTGAGAATTCTCCTCCTACTTAATCTCATAATGCTTAGTTTTATAGTCTTTTTTTTTTTATCATATAAACTACGATAAGATATTCAAACAACTCCTTAGATATCATATCCTCAAAAAATAACAATTCTATTTTTGTATTTTTGTAAACAATGACGAGTGTGTTATTTTTTGACAAAAGAAAAACTATAAATCCCAATAAATGGTTATATTATCACTTATCTAATTTTCCAAGCAACAAGCTAGCAAGGCCACAATACTTGTATTTTCTTCTCCGTTAATATGATACAAATTATAAATAACTTAAAAAAAACTCAAATGAAATTCCAACAACAACCGCACTACAAAGGAATCAACTCTCGATCCGTACATCGTAAACTTTAAAAAGAATTCTAAATTGATATAATCATTTTATATTCTTATATGTGTGGTACCACCATTCTCATACATCGGTACCAATTCTTTCAATGTCTAATAAACTTTATGTAAAGTTGATGCGGTACAATTATAAGTCTCACTCTTGTTTTATTATTTTTTAACATATGTGCTTTATTCACATCATATGTGCTTTTCTGGAATAGTGAAGCCCTCAGAACTATCGAAAACTCGCTGGGAAAGTTCATTGCCATCGACCCACAGTCTCTCTCAGGCTCCTCTAGGAAAATGGGCATGGTTTTGGTCGAGATGGACCTATCTATTGGTCTACCAGAAAATTTGGAGATCGAGTGGAGAGGGCGCAAGACTCTTCAGACTCTGGACTATCTCGGCCTACCTTTCCGCTGCAATCTCTGCAGAGCAATTGGTCATCTGCGCCGAACTTGCCCTGGTAAGTCCTTGACCACTTTCTCCGAGGAAGATGACCTGCTTCTTAATCCCCCTGAATACATGGACGCTGACCCTTCACTTGGGTCCTTCCACTCTCCTCCTGATCCGCCCTCCCCTCCCCCTCCTGGACAACCTGAGCCCCTGACGACCAAACTTTTTCATCTTTGTCCCTCACTCTATAACTCTCTCACTGCTGCCGAAAAGGATTCCATCAATCACTCTTCTTTCCTACCTACCCACTGCTCTACCTCCCTCCCTCCGGAAGTTGAGTCGCTTCAGCCCTCCCCCCCTGCACTGACTCCTACACTTGTCAGCACACTACAACCGACTACTGAAACTTCTCATCTATCTATCCCCTCGCCCCATTCACACCCCCCGACCTCCCTACTAACCGAACAGCACAGCTCATCTCCCCCGACACTTTCTATCCCTCCAACCTTACTGGCTTCCCAACACACTTCACCATCCATTACCACTAACCATACTGTCTCCCCTTCAGTTCTCCCTGGCATGGGCCAGCCAGTCGACAGCGAGGACACTCTAATTCCTGATCCGAGCTCCCTGATCCCTTCACCCTTTGTTCCTGACACTGCTACTATGTTACCTATCTACAGGGGAAATGAGCTCATCTCACAATCATCGGCTGCGAGTACCTCATCTACCCATCTGCCGGACAAAGATCAAAATTTTTTTTCTTGGTCGCGTGGTCTGGGTGTTGATCTCTCCCCTCTACAAACGAGGAGCTCCAGAAAGAAGAAGGCACTACAAATTTCACCACGAGCAACTCCTATTGATTCTACACTTGATGGAAAGGCCCTTAGAGCTTTGAAGGCCATAGCTCGCTCTAAATAATGATTGTGCTCTCATTAAATTTACGAGGAATCGGAGGCATCCTCAAAACTGCCTCCTTTCGTAAGCTACTCGAGAACACCACTCTGGACGTCATTTTTCTACAGGAAACCCTCTCGACTGAGCAAAAATCCAGGGTATTCTTACACTCCTTCCGCCCTTCCTGGGTTTATGTGGCCGTTAACTCCATGGGTCATTCAGGCGGCATGTTAGTGGCATAGGACCCTGGTACTTTTGACTTGACCCCTTACTTGACTTGCGGTGGCTTATTGCTGGTAGGCCGTTGCTTAGCTACCAACCAGGAGCTAGCTTTTCTAAATGTATATGGCCCCTGCCAAGACAAACTTCACTTCTGAACTCTTCTTGCTAACAGTGGGATTCTGTCTATCCCCAACCTCATCCTAGGAGGTGACTTAAACATCACCCTCTCTGCCGATGAACACTGGGGCAGACATTCCTTGCCTGGACCAAGTGAAGCCTTGTACAGAGACCTTTTTCAGTCCAATAATCTCATTGACATTCTGCCGAACAAACTTATCCCCACTTGGCGCAACGAGAGATCGGGAATTGAGGCTATTGCAAGAAGACTTGATTGATTTTTAATCTCTGATAGCTTCATGTCCTCCACTGCCTTCCCATCCTCGTGGGTGGTACTTCCCTACTTTTCTGACCATGCGCCCATTATCCTAAAGCTGAACCTTCTCTTCCAGCATAATTCTTACCCTTTCAAATTCAATCACCACTGGCTTACTTCTGTTGACTATTCTGATCTTGTACACTCTGTCTAGACAGACCCGACTTTTCTTAGTGAAAATAATCCCCAACTAAGAATTGTCTGGAAACTTAAGGTTTTAAAAGCCCATTCAAAGTCCTGGAGCAAGCGCAAGAAGGAGTCGGAGGCATCCTTATTAATCAACATTGAATCTGAGATTAACAATCTCCTTTTAGAGGATTCTGACACTTTAAAAGTGCTCGAGAGATACAGAGCCCACATTCTACGTGAAGAGAAACGAAGCTGGCGGCTCCGAAGCCGTGCGACTTGGCTTAAGTGGGGGGACTCCAATACCAAATTTTTTCACAATTTAGCAAGCCACAACAGAAACAAAAAATAGATTTGGTCAATTCAAAGTGATTGCAATGAGACGATTCGAGGACAAGATGCAATCAAAGCAGAAGTTGTCTCCTATTTTGGTAAGCTCTTCAAAGCCAACGATAGTCAATTTTTTCATGAGAAAGTTACCACTGCTAGTCTTTTTCCGAAACTGGTAATGGCCACGGAAGTGACCGACCTCTATAAGCCAGTCACCTTGCCAGAAATCAGGGATATTTTGTTTCACTTCAAAAAAGAAAGAAGTCCAGGGCCCGACGGCTGGATAGAAGAGTTCTTCTCTTTTTTCTTCAATCTCGTTGGGCCGGATCTACTTCAGATGGTGGAGGACACCCGCATCAAAGGTAAAGTACAAAAATGTCTCAATTCCACCTTCCTGGTATTAATCCTGAAGGAAAACCTTTCTGTCACTTTCAATGACTTCAGACCAATCTCCTTATGCAACCTCATTTACAAGATAGTTTCTAAAGTCATCTCTGATAGGATGAAGCTGTTTCTGGAAAAGGGCCTCTCGGCTGAGCAGCTCGGTTTTTTAAAGGGTCGAAGAATACAAGATGCCATTGGTGCTGCCCACGAGAGCATCCATTCCATAAAACAGAAAAATTTGAAGGCATTGATTTTGAAAATTGACCTAAAAAAGGCTTTCGACTGCATTGATTGGGCTTACCTGAGACTAATCCTTCACTCGGTGGGCTTTGGCATCAATTTCACGGACTGGATTATGTCCTGCGTCACTAGTGTTAGATTTGCGGTGCTGATTAATGGGGAGGCATCAAATTTCTTCAACAACGAAAGGGGACTCCGTCAAGGATGTCCACTCTCACCATACCTCTTCATTCTTCTCATGGATAGCCTTAGTCTTTTACTTGCCAAACCCATCTCTGAACACCAAATATCGGGTATAAAGGTTTCAAGACTCATCAGGATGTTTCACCTCATGTTCGTTGATGACATTCTCCTAATGTCAAAAGCTGACCTTCCGGAGTGGCGGGTGATCTTGGAGGTCCTTCAGCGTTTCAGCTCAGTTTCGGGGTTATCCATTAACCCTTTAAAAACTACTATCCATTATTGGGGTTTATCAGAGGCTGAGATTTTTCTTTAAAAAATCACCATCCCCTTCTCCTTTTTTGATCTGAAGGATGGTATTAGCTACCTGGGCTATCGACTGCAACCGGGAGTGGCCTCCACTGCTGATTGGCGCTGGTTAATGGCTTTATTCGAGAGGAAAATAGGATTCTGGTGTAATAAGTGGTTGTCCCTGGGTGGGAGGCTCATTCTTGTCAAATCAGTGCTTGAAGGCCTTGCTGTATTTTGGATGACACTTGAGCGGATCCCGAACAAAATAATCATTTTGCTTCGTAGAATCTCTTTCAATTTCCTGTGGAACGATCTCGCTGGAAAACGTTGTTTCCACCTGTGCAACTGGCAGTCACTGGCTAGACCCCGAAAATCCGGGGGTTGGGGACTCAAAAATCTATCTTTATTTAACTCGGCGCTCCTGGCTATTTCTTTTTGGCGAGCTGTCACTCATGACAACATTTGGCACAGAGTTATTCGGGACAAATATCTTGGCTCCCTTCCTCTTCTCCTTTGGCTTCGGAAGCCTTTACTTGAACTGAGAAGAGCATCTCCTTTTTGGAAGGGTCTGATATCTGCCTCGCCGATGATCCTACACTGGCTCTGCTGGAACCCCGGATCGGGGACCGAGATTGCTCTTGGGCGAGATAAAATTCTAGGCTTGGATAATCTCTCGATCCTATCGGCTCAACTCAGAGAGAAGCTTACTTCTCAAAACTTCTGCGTCCTAGCACAAATGAGCGGGGCTGCTGGCGCCCTCCACCTCCCCAACCTCTGGCTTCATAGCACTACTCTTCAGCTCAGGGGATCACTGGCTAAGGAATGGGACGCTTTTACTTTGGCTTTAAATTCGGCGGGTATCTCTCTTAGCAACTCAAAAGACTCTCTCCTGTGGGCCGGAGGTGATGCCTCGGGCATTCTCACAGTCAAAAACGTCTATGTGGCCCTCCTCCAACCACTGGCCTCTACTACCGATACACCGTGGCTTCATCGGATCTGGCAATGGGCTATACCGCTCAAGCTTCAACTTTTCATTTGGCTCTGCGCAAGAGACAGGCCGCTCACTTGGGAGGCTCTCCGTAGGCACAGCTGGCAGGGTCCCGGGATTTTCCCCCTTTGCAATCATGCCTCTGAAGACATTCATCATCTTATGATACACTGGCTTTCACTCTTAAGATCTGGAACTTTTTGTCACAACATTTCACATTTCAGTTGACCTAGAGCAACGTCACCTTCTCCGATTGTCTCGCATCTTGGATATCAGATTGATCAGCCCCTCACTCTTTGATCGCTCATGTTGTTTGGCAGACCTGGCTTGAGCGTAATCAGGTGCTCTTCGAGGGGCGAACTCCCTCCTGTCATGCGGTCATTCACAGAATTTTATCCACCTATCAATGGCAGTCGACCGCTGTAAAAGACTTTCACTTAAAACCTTGTGATTACTTGCTGGCGCCCTGTTATACTCAAATCTGTTTTGATGGCGCAGCTTTATCTAGCGGCCACTGTTGCGGAGCTGGAGGCACTTTCAAGTCACACCCGTCCAGGGTCACCAATTGGTTCTTAAACTGCGGTGCGGGATCTAACACTAAAGCTGAGCTCATGGGCTTGTGGGCTTCTCTCTTCCTTGCCTCCAACTGGTCTTTAAACCACTTACTGGTTCTTGGAGACTCTAGAGTTGTCATTGATTGGATCAACCGCAACAACAAACTTCATTATGTCCACATTGAAGGATGGAAGCACCAAACATTGGAGCTGGCCAACTCTTTCACCGACGTTAATTTCCACCATATTCCCAGATATCACAATACTGAGGCGGACGCTCTATCAAAAAGGGCACTAAGTGAAATGGCTGGGAGACTCTCGGTCTATCATTGTGATAATGGATCTGAGAGCCCCATCACCTCTATTAATATATTCGAGCCATAATGCCCTTTACCAACAGTTCATGGCCTGCTTTGAATCTTCTGGCCGATTTTTCGCTTACAGAGTTATCCTCTTGACAGATCGGGTATCGACTGTTATTCTGTAGTCTTTGGGACTGTTTGTATTTGGACAGCATTGGGACAGCATCGATATTGCTTATATTTTCCGCTGGACTCAATTTCTGTAAATGAATTTATACCTATATAAATTTGAGAAAAAATTTCCTTGGAAAAAAAAAGTCTCACTCTTGTTTTATTATTTTTTTAACATATGTACTTTATTCACATTGTACAATATTTCATGTGACCAATGTCACTACAATAATTGACTTATTTTATGTTGTGTGGATGCTTTCATTAAAATACAATTTATTAAGTGGGGCCACTTGTTTCACGCTGTTTGGGTGATGATCCAATACTCATTCCCTCAATGTGAAATTGAAAAATGAGCCCCAACTAATAAAATATTATTTTAATTTGAACGACTCCGTGAGTGTGATTATTTTAATTTGAACGGTTCGGTGAGTGTGATGAAGTTTTTGTCATTGGCATCCACTTCCATCTCCATTCTGCCTTACCATTCCACAAAACACAATCAAACACTAGCCATCCATTAAAATATTGCAGTGTGATAGGAAGGAATCTATGAATCATGACTTATAAGTTTTTATAATAATTTAGGTGATTTATTGGATTAAGAGAAGCAAGGTGTATTTTCCAATGTAGTATAAAAGAGATTGTCATATACTTTTTTCTATTTATTGTCTTTTTTTTTATCATGTTTTTTTTTATTTTTGTATTTTTTAATATATTTTTTAAATATAATATTTTATACAAATTTTTTATATATAAATGATAATTTAATGTGAATTGAGTTTTTTTGAGTGGTTAGGAGGAATGATTGCTATACTCTTTATTCAAATTTAATTTTTACAAATGATATGTTGAACTCTTAAAAAATATATTATTGTAAAACTTCATTTTATAATTGCAACCTCTTACCACACCTTCTTTTTTTTTTTTCAGTATAAAATTAGCTCAATTATATTAATGAAAATATAATTTTTTTACATCTTCATGACTCCACAAGTCCAATGACCATGCTCATAAACAAAATCACAAACATCTCCAGTAGACACCAAAACCAGCGCGCAGGCTGTAGATGAAAAAATCACGGAGAACAAAAAAAAAACCCAACAAGAACCATAAAAGAAGCTAAAACCAGAAACCACACCAATACCAATCAAAAAACAAATAAAACAAGTTCACAAATAAAATGTTGAACTCTTAAAAAAATATATTATTGTAACAACTTCTAATCTTATTATTGGAATCATTTTTAATTCAATGTTTAATAAATTTGATGACTTTTCTTTCATATTTTTAAAATTTTATAAGTTATGAAAAAATATAATAATAAACCACATTTTAATAAAGTAAAAAAAAAAAATTAAATAAAATCTTAATGACAATGCTTTTATAATTATATTCTATACATTTTAAATTCATTAAAAATTCAAATGTCGTTGATTCTTACTTGAATCATATGTAAAACTTAAACATATATTTTTTTAAATACTCTTGAACAGTTTCACTGCACCATGGCCATTCACACGGTGTCCTAAATCCGTCACCCTAAATCAAACGTACACTATTTATTTTATGATGTTTCACCATAAATCAAATGTAATGTTTCTTATGTGGATGGAGCCACTTTCTCATTAGGAAATCCATGAACTAACTTCAATTTCATAGCCAGCTTTGAAGAAAAGGCATAGCTTTTGGTTTGAATGGTTGGTACTTTAATTTGACCAATGAATATTCACCTTATAAAAACAAGTGTCACTGCATGTTACTGTCAAAAATTGAAAAAATGAGAAAACTAAAATGGTTGAAACCTAATCTGCTTCAAAAAATTATTCTTCTGCTTCGGAAAATTATTCTTGACATGTATTTAGTTTCACTATTGCATTCCTTCCCGTTACCTTGGTTTTCTTCCTCCCCGTAGGCCCCCGTAGGCCCCTACTCTAGCTCTAACGCTACAGCTACTGCCTACATCTCTGCTACCTTTGCAGTTCTAGGTAAGTATGTCATACAAAGAAATACTTTGATACAATTACTTTAATTATAATTGTGCAAATTTTTTTATAATTATTTTAATTATTAATTTTAGATTACATACAATTACTATAATTATTTTAACTATTAATTTTGAATTATATATAATTATAATTATATTAAAATATTAAAAATAAATATAAACAATTTTACTGTTAATTTTACTTGTTATATAAGAAAATTTTTGTAAAATTAAAATAATAATAATAATAAATTGGTTTCCATTTTTATTTTTTTATTATTTCAAAATATACCATAATATAAAGTTAAAATAACTTATAAATATTTAGATATATGATATTCAATCTTTTGTATATTGAAATATATATTTTAATATAGTACTTTTTTTTTTAACTGCAACGGGTATGGGATTTTATTTATCTGAATTGAAAATGGGTCTTAGCTGAAGCGACCCCTAATACAATACAGTTTTTTAACTGCTGTTGTTTTTGTTTTTCAACCTTCTCAGGTGGTTTGAACAAATCTTTCATTGTTTACAATTAACAATCCTTTCATGAGTGTGTTGCCTTTGTTCGCCATCTGATCAGCTTCAATGTTTGACTTTATAAGAATGTGATAAAACTTGCACGAGTTGAAGTCTTGAATAATTCTCTTCAATCTGTCCAAGGTTTTGTTTAGGCTGGCGTTGTTGAACCGTGTCTCCTTGTTTAAGTTTTTTATTATTATCTCCGAGTCTCCGAATACTTGAAGGTCTTTGATTCCTTTTTCTCTGGCAATGTGGCAAGCTTTAATGAGCCCTAGCATCTCGGCTTGATTGTTGGTTTTATGACCTAAACCCCAGTAGAAACAGTCTTTTGTAGACCCCTCCGGGGAGTAGATGACCCCCCCAGTACCAGCAACACCGGGATTTTCTTTAGACGCCCCGTCAAAGAAAATTGTGAATAAATTTTGAGTCCGCCACCAAGACTGGAAAGTGTCGTCATCATCTCTTATGCGCCAATCCGGTGTGACAGATTGAGGGGAGAGTGGAAGCTTACCTGGATAAGGCACAAGAGGGCCTAGCCACCTCTTTTCCTTGGGCAATAACGAAGGATCCTCTTTAAAATACTGTTGTTGGGCCGCTTCCAGGAGGAAGGATTTAGCTTTTGCAGCTACTTGCGTCGGGGAGTGTCGCAGCTCTTTGAAAATCAATTGATTGCGTGCCAGCCAAAGCTGCCAACATACATACTTGGGAATCGTTGTCCAGATTTTGCGCCAAAAGGATTTTGAGGGGATTTGTTGGGGATAGATGAGACTCCAAGAGGCAAAGAGCTCCGCAACAGAGTTCTGAGGCTGAAGTGATATTTGAAGGTCCTGCAGGATGAGTCCCTAGACCTCTTTAGCAAAGATGCATTCCATGAATAAGTGTTGGGCTGTTTCAGAGTTATTGTTGCATAACACACATCTGTGAGGCCCCACTATGTTCCTTTTCTCCAGGTTATCTCCCGTTAGAAGTTTATTGTGCACCAGGGTCCAGAAGAAGAAGTTCACTTTTGGTACGGCTAGCGGTTCCCAGACGTTTTTCCAGAATGTCGGAGTTTGACTGTTGTTTCTTGAAGCCTGCAAGTTTCTATATCCTTCTGCCATGGTGTATACGCCTATTTGGCCCCAGCCCCAGCTATCTTTCATAGTTCTGTTGACAGGGGCGACGTCCTCCAGCAAATCTTCTAAAGTGGATAGTTGCAGTGATAACCGCGCTGGGACTCCATGAAAGTCCCATCCTGCCCAGTCTCCATGCTCATCCCATTTCGAGAGGTCATATGATCTATTAACTCCTGCTCTCTGCAACCAGTCTCTGAGATCTGTTATATCCACGTTTTCGGCCAATGGTTCCCTTCCCATGATACGATCAAGCCACAAATGCGTGCGCTTTCCATTGCTAGGCGTTCTGTAGAGCGAATTTTTAAAGAATTTGTTGCTTTTGCAACACAGTTTCCACACCTGCGTACAACTGACTGTGCTCTCGTTTTGGAGGTTGCTGAGAGTTTTATTGGGCCTGTATTTTGCACGCAGGGTGTCGTTGACCGGGTGCGTGGGCTCGTGGATCAGTTTCCACAAAATCTTCCCTCCCAGCGCTAAGTTTACAAGTGCGGGGTCTCTGATTTGCAGCCCGCCCTCTGCATGGCTTTTTTAACTACGTCCCAGCTCACCAAATGCATTTTCTTTTCATTGCCCTTCCCTCCCTGCCACAGGAAATCTCTAAGGAGTTTGGAGATCTGTTCCATCACGTTTCTTGGTGCAAGAAGAAATGTCGCCTGGAAGATTGGAAGCGCAGACAGTAGGGATTTAATTAAGATTACTTTGCCTCCCTTAGTCAACCAGTAGGCTCCCCACGCTGAAATTTTTTATTTGATTTTGGAGATGACATCGCTCCAAAGCGATCTTTTGTTAACACCAGAGATTATGGGAAGGCCGAGATACTTAAACCTGTCCCATTTTGTTTGTCCTTTGAACCCGAGGAGAGTGGTGATGCCTGTGAGTTCGTGTTGACTTATATTCAAGCTTAAGACTTCGCTTTTTCTCTCATTCACTAAGGCTCCCGATACTCTACAATAATTTCTGAGGACTGTGTCAAAATCTTTGGCAATTCTGATGGAGGCTCCCCCGAGGAAGAGGGAATCGTCGGCGAAGATCACATGATTCAGTGGTTCTGCTCCAGTGGATGGTTTGAGACCCGGAATGTTACCAACTAATCTTTCAGCAGTGAGTTTTCGACTAAGGGAATCAGCCATTAAGATGTACAGGAAAGGGGAGAGAGGGCATCCCTGCCTGATTCCTCTCTGAGCTTGGAAAAATTTGGTTGGACGGCCATTGACTAGGGGGGAAATCCATGGACTGTCAATGCAGGCTTTAATTAGCTGAACAAATTGAGGCGAGAAGCCAAAGGTGAGAAGAACTTTGCAAAGGAATGAACGATTGACTCTGTCAAACGCATTCGCCATGTCTAATTTTATCAACATTCCTTTCTCTTTTCACTGTTTACTTGTATGAATTGTCTCCTGGACTTGGATTACATTGTCTAGAATGTGCCTACCTTCCACAAAACCACCTTGAGGGTTGGAGATCAATATTTTTAGCAGCGGCTTGATCCTATTTGCTAGGAGTTTTGCCAGAATCTTATAGGAGGCATTACACAGCGATATGGGCCTGAACCTTGCAAATGAATTGGGGCTGGAGTCTTTGGGGATTAAAGCCAAGTAAGTGAAGTTAGTTCCTCCCCCTACCTTGGCTTTTTTCATAAACCCACTTATCATTTTTTGGAGATCTTCCTTGATAATATGCCAGCAAGTTTTGTAGAAATGGATTTTAAATCCATCGGGCCCTGGTGCCTTGTCTGCATCCATGGACCAGATAACATTAATGATTTCTTCCTCTGTTGTTGGTCTACAGAGGATTGCGTTATCTTCTGGACTGATGAGGGAAGGGATGTTGGAGAGGAAATCAACAGTCTCCTCTTTGTTGCATTGAGTACCTTCTCTGTATAAATTCCTGAAGTGGGTTTCTGCGGCAGCTTTGATTTGGTTGAAGCCTTTGCAAACTTGGCCCTCCACTGTTTTGATTTCTGTTATATGATTCCTGGACAGTCTTGCTCTATATTGCCGGTGAAAGAAGGAGGTGTTCCTGTCCCCAGCCTTCAGCTAGAGACTTCTGGATTTGAGTCTCCAGTATTCTTCTTCCTTCCGAAAAGATTGATATGTGGATCGTTCCTCTTTTATTTCTTTTTCAGCAACTCTGCAGTGATGTCTTTGCTTTCCATTTCTGTTTGCAAGGTCTGTAGTGACTGCACTGCTTCTCTTCTTTTTTCGGTGGGAGTAGGGGTTGGTTTTTTTATCCAGTCCTTCAGGGCTTGTTTTGTAGCTTTCAACTTTTTCTCCCACACATAACTTGAGGATCCAGAAAAGGACCTGGCCCAAGCTGTTTTCACTATCTCCATAAAACCATCTCTCTCGATCCATTGAGGGATGAAACGGAAAGGGATAGGGCCTAGGTCTTCTTCCTCTTCCAGGAGAAGCTGTATTGGCTTATGATCTGAGGTGAGTTTAGGCAAGATTTTGGTGATGATGATCTTTTTGTTCATCATTATGGAACTTTGTACCAGGAATCGATCTAACCGAGTAGAAATGTGTTCCAATCCCACTCTATTATTGGACCAAGTATAAGTGCCTCGAACTGGGCTGAAATCTAAAAGATCCCAAGTCTGTGTGATCTCCTCCACCTTGGCCAGCAAGGGGTCTCTAGTGCTGGTGCCCCCCCCTCTTTTCTTTAGCTTTCATTACAATATTTAGGTCCCCGGCTATAATGATATTGCTAGGAGAAATCTCCTCTAAAAAGACAAAGAGAGAATTCTAACATTCTCGTTTTTCAGAGTAGGAAACAGGAACATAAAGATTGAAGAGAGAGATGGACAACTTACTTGCTTTGTGCTTCAATTCCGTATATATCCATTGTTGGGTTTCATGATGCTTATTTAAATGGAATAGGTCTTCAGACCAAAGAGTTGCCAGACCTCCAGAGGTTCCCCTTGAGTTGACTGCTTTGCCTAATCTTTTATTCCACTTTGAACTGCTGATCTCTAGAAGGGCCTGCCCTTCTATTTTGGTCTCTTGGAGCATGAGAACATCTGAGGGATCTGCTTTCAAAAGGTCCTTTACTGCTTCGATTTTGGAGGGATTCCCCAGTCCTCTACAATTCCAAGAGACGAGATTCATTATTTACTTCAGGGGGGGAGGTTGAGGCCTCCCTTGGACGGCCTTGGTCTGATATTTCTCCCAATAGACATTTCTATTGTAGACTAGCTTCCTTGTGTTTTGAGTCTTTCTGCCTCCTCCTCCCTCTTTTCTTTGCAGTATTTCCTTCCTGCCTTTTTCGAGGGTTGCTCATATGTTTCGTCCTCTAAAGAACCTGAGCTTTCGACTAGTTTTTTCCTTGCAATTTCTGCGTACGAGGGATTGGAGGAGCTGCCTTGATTGGCTTCAATCTGCACTGGCTCCCTTCCCTCTTTGTTTGAAGGTGGTATGTTTGCCTGTTCCATGTTCTCTTGGGTTGAATTTGCTTGATTGTTCTGCACACTTACTGTCCCGTTTGGATTTGCTTCCGCTTCTTGGCCTCTTCTGGAGCTACTAGGTCCTCCGGCCATCTTGCCTTTATCTGTGCCTTTTTGTGTGTTTGCATTTTTCTGGACTAGGGTCCATTGTTCCCCTTTTTGTTTGTCTACTTGTTCCTCAGCCTTCTTCTTGCAATGCTTTGCAAAGTGTCCGTGCCCATGGCAATGTCTGCATTTAAAAGGTAGCTGCTCGTAGTCTAGCTCCTGAACATGCGTCCACCCTGCTACATTGAGCTTTATTGCTTCCGGTAGCCCCTCTTTTAGATCCACTTCTACACAAATACGAGCACAAGAATACTGATCCTTTCATGTTGCTTGCTCTATATATTTTCCCAACGCATTGCCAATGATCTGGAGGGATTTTTGATTCCAGCAGTGGAGAGGTAAATGAGGAAGCCTAACCCAAACTGGGACAGCAGAAGGAACATCTTGGGTAGGATCAAAATCTGGCGTCCATTTGTTTAGGTAAAGGCCCTGGGGTCCCATAAAGTATGGCCCATTCCTGAAGATTACTCCTCTGTCCTCCGGGTTTTCAAAAACAAACACAAAGAAACCCTTACCTACGAAAAAACTTTTGATTCCTTCTTTGATCAATGGCTTCTAGTTCCTTTGAGTCCACTCTTCCACCGTTTTGGGTGAGGGCCAGAGGCCCGTGAACTGTCCTATGAGGCCTCTCTCAACCAGATTCAAGGCCGCTTTGCAGGTTTCTTCTTCCGGGAGGACCACCGAAGGGATTGTGTCCAGTTTCTTTACAAACTTCTGCTGAGTCGCGGATGGAGGGCGCTTGGGGCCTGCAGCGATCATGGTTTTGAATGCTAGAACCTTCGGAGGCGGATCGGGCTCCCCGGAGGTAGCCATGGTCTGGAGGAAAGTCGCAGTCTGCACAGGAGGGCGCAGAGGACTCAGGGGCGTGTTTCCTTAAACTTCATACGAATCTCTGTCAGCGCTCCTTTGGAGGATATACGGGTGCGCTGAACCAAAACTGCGAGCGGCGCGTAAGTCCAGTACAGGGCTGGCGCTCCCTTTGGTCAGTGAGATGAGCGCTGGCTCCCTCTCAGCGCTCCATTTAAAATCCAGCAAATTTTATAAAATGCAGCGCGCCCCTAGTCCTTTTGTCTAACGCCGACGCTCCCTTTGCAAAATCCAAGGACCGAACCCTTCAACATGAATCTCAGTGATTGATTTTGACAACACTATTGTCATAAAGGGATTTGAATGAGATCGTTTCTCCTGGCAGTGACAGCTCGAGAACTCTTCAGGCAGTTTGGCGATGGCTTTCTGCAGTCTGAATTTTGGTTCGATACAGGATTCGGACGCGGGTCTCCACGCTGCCTCCTTCACCCGTAACGACAACTGATGATCCCAAATTTTAATATAGTATTTAACGTCATATATATTTGTTTTTATTTTTATTTTGAAATATACCATGTTATAAAGTGAAAGTAAGTATTCAGTTATAATGATATATGGTATTTAATGTTTTAATATGCTATTAATGTTATGTAATATACATTTTAATATTTAAAATAACTTTAAAATTGATATTATACATTTAACATATAGTTTATTTTAATATTTAAAAATAACTTTACCATTGATAATGTATATGTTAATATAAAACAAACATTTAATAAGCTGTATACTTTAAATGTAGGATTTAAAATACTTTTACTTCTTATCTCAATATACAAAACTTTACAAAATACTTATCTTAATATACAAAACTTTAAATATTTTGTAATTGGATGCATTTAATGTATGTTGAGGTGTACACTGTCGAATTTAAAATAACTTTAAATATTAGGATGTAAATGCTTTCTAGCTGGGTGATTATTATTGTCCACACCATACTAGTGCACATAAACACGACCAGCCATCGATTCCCCGTATGCCCCTATTAATGCCCCTACCTCTCTCAGGTTCCAATCTCCCTGCTATTTCCCTCTTGCTCACAGGTTATCTTAGACAATCGTTTTCATATTCAACGTATTCTCTGCTTCAATCTCACAGTCATCTTCTCTTACCCTTTTTCATATTTCAATATATTCTCTGCCTCAACCAACGCTATGGAGCAGATTGGTACCACAGTTGCCGCCGACGCCATTAACAAGGTTATTGTTGCTCCACTTCTTCAGCAAATCGATGATGTTATTCACCTCGACCAGAACCGTGGCATTCTGCAAGCTAAGTTAAACCGTATGAAGCTGCTTTTACAAGATATCTGCAATGGCTTTCAAAATCAGCAGAGAACGCCGCCCGACTCCATCCGAGTCTGTTTGGAAAGGACGAGTGATGAGATTGGAGAGGCGAAAAACCTCATCGATAGGTCCCAGCTGCAGCAACGGTGTCTGGATTGCATCTTCTGCAAGCCCAGAATTTCCAGACAGATTAGAGAGTGGAACACAAGATTTGATCAGCTCCTTCAAGAGCTTCGAACTCTCTTTTCGATCTTTGCTCATGCTGAGCAAATTGGCTCTTCCTCAGCACAACCGCCGGCAAAGGAGTTACTTCAACCCCAACCGACGGCAAAAGAGTTACTACAACCCCTGCCAGAATGGGGCTTGGTAGGATTGGAGAGTAAATCTGCCGAAATACAGCTGCAGACATGGCTGACGGAAGCTCCACAGCTTCACAGAATTGGTGTGTATGGAATGGCCGGGGTTGGAAAGACAACTTTGCTCAAATCGGTGTACAACTTCTACAAGGTGAGTGACGTATTTGATGTTGTGATTTGGGTCACAGTCTCCCAAGACTATAAAATTTGGGACTTGCAGCATCGTATTGCAAAGGCACTCAAATTAGACCTTTCCGGCATTTCTGATCTTGATACTGATACCCTGAAGATGATGTTGTCTGCAAGTCTGATTAAGAAGAAATTTCTCTTGATGTTGGACGACATGTGGAGTTCATCGGATCTGCAACAAGAATTAGGTGTTCAATTTGGGAATGATAAAGCTAGCAAAGTAGTATTCTCTACACGCAGCAGAGATCTGGCACTAACGGAGGCGCAGAAGTCCCTGGAAGTGAAAGTCTTGTCCATGGAAGAAGGGCGGGAATTGTTCCACAGAGTAGCTTTCAAAGACGGCCATGTTCCGGAGGAATTAAAGGAGTGTGCCAGAGATTTTGCAGACGACTGTGAAGGTTTGCCCTTAGCCATAACCGTGGTGGCCGCAGCGATGTCCGGCAAAAGAACATTATATGAGTGGAATTCCTGTTTGTCTCTGATGAGAAATGCAGATCCTTCTTTTCCCGATACACATCCCCGTGTTGACCAACAACTGTATCGACGACTAAGATGGAGTTACGATGACCTGTCCAAAACTCCAAACTTGCAGAATTGTTTTCTTTACTGTGCTATGTATGCGGAGGATGAGACAATTGTTGTGGATTTTATGGTGTTCATGTGGATTGCCGAAGGATTTGTAAAGAGCAAAGATGCAACTCTTTCAAAGGACATGGACCTCGGCCGCAGGTATGTAAAGATTCTTATAGATCGTGGTTTGTTTCAGAGTTTTAATTTTGAAAAGCAGCAAGGACATAACTGTAGACAAACCTGTGAATGTATGGAAATGGAGGTATACAACAGTGCACGATGTTATTCGGGATATGGCAATATACATTGGGGAGAAGGAGGAAAATTATTTGTGCTGTGCAGGCCAACGGCTCAAAGATTTTCCCAACAGTCTGACTCAGGATTGCAAAAGAATATCAGTCAACTCTAATCAAATTGAATCTCTGCCCACAGATTTCGTATACCCCAAACTTCTGAGTTTGATGATGTGCGGAAATCCTCGGCTCAGTCATGTTCCAGAAAACTTTTTGATCAACCTCACCTCTTTAAGGGTTCTAGATCTTTCTCATAGCGGTATAGAGTCGGTGCCTGCATCTCTCACTCAACTCACATTACTGGAGGTTCTCGATTTGAATCACACTCGCATCAAGGAATTGCCTCAAGACATCTGCAATCTTTCTAAGCTTCTCTATTGTGATCTTAGTTGCTGTTCAAATTTAACATCATTGCCATATACGCTTCCGCAACTCCAGCACCTTCTTTTAACGGGTTGTAACAATTTGGTGCTGCCAGCCGAGACATTCCAAGTCACTTCATTGAAAAGATTATCGTTGGATATTGGTACTGAAGGAGAAGCTTTGACGGATCCCACAAATCTAATAGCTCTGAAGGGGCTCACAAATCTCAAAGAGCTTTCTTTATCAATATTTTTAGATTTTGAAGCTCATGATCTAATGGGTACCTGGTTGGAAATGAAGAATCTAAGGTTAAGGTACATAAATAATGTGAGTAACGATCTTCCCCGAGGGATGCAGAATATGAAGAAGTTGGAAAGTCTCCGTTTGGACAGGTACATAGGGGTAAATTTGCCAAATTGGATATGCGAGTTTCAACGACTTGAGAGGTTAGAATTGCTTTGCTGTTTCAAAGTGGAAGAGCTTCCTTTGTTAGAGAGGTTGCCACGTTTGAAATTTCTAAAATTAGATAGGTGGAGAAAAGTGAAGGATTTGGGGATAGGGAGTTCTGGAAAGCAAGGTGGATTTCCAAAGTTAGGGATGTTAGGTTGTGAAAAACATGGAGAAGCTACAAAGTATTGCGGGGACATCATGTGAGGGAGGTGTGTTGAAAGAAGGAATGCTTCCCAGGCTTAGTGCTTTGAAGATTTTAGGCTGTCGGTATAGAGAAATTACCTAATTTAAGAGCATTATACAGTAATGAAAGATGGCGGAAAGAAATAATTTGGGAGGATGATAATGTGGAAACATATTTTCACACATTATTTAAAGAAATAAAAAATTATGAGAATGAGAGTGAGAAAGAGTGGATGAGAATGAGAATGGGTGAAGAATAAAAGTAATTGAAATTATTGAAAACTTGAATGTTTTTTTTTTTTTTTTTAATCGTAAGTGTGATAATATAAATAAATATATGAAATTTCAAATTTCATTCAAAATTCAAAGTGTGTAAGTTTAGTTGAAAAAGTCCCGTGAGACAGCTCAGACCATTCTTCAAGTGTTGGGAGGAGGTCTTGTGGTCAAACCCTGCTGAGTCTCTGGGATGGATTATGTAATGGCTGCTTTGTAAAATGTTTATATACGAGAAACTTTCAAATTGATTCAAATTGTAAATAAGTAAATTTTTATAATGATGAGGGGACAATATTAAACATATTTTTAAACTCTTATTTGTTAATAAAAATTTCAATTTAATTATTTTATTTTTATTGTATTTTTTATAATATTAGAGAATGTTAGTTTATTAAAGTTGAATTTAGTAATATTCACTTTGATCAATTTATATAATAATTAAACTAATCCATTCAACAAATATTTTATTTTATTTTATATATATATAAGAAAATTTAATTATGCAAAGGCATATTTTAATGTTAGGTTTTGTAAAGTCATTTTTTTTTGTTTTTTCACAATAAAATTATTTACACACAAACCAATAAAAAAGAGGAGGAAGTTGGAAAGTTACTGGATAGACACCATGTAATCTGCCACATCGATGCTGAGCTGGTTATGCAAAAGACATATTTTAGTGTTAGGTTTTATAGAAAACCTGTCAAGTTAACAAGTTTTCTAAAATCATATTTTTTTGATCTTTTCACAATAAAACGATCTACACACAAACCAATAAAAGAAAAAGAACTTGAAAAACCACCAGATGGACGCCGTGCAATCTGCCATGTCGATGCTGAGCTGGCAGATGGGATCGAACCCCCGGGCCCCGCCTACTCGCCCTCCCTCCTAGAAGTTTCCTTTACCGAAGATCCCGTTCTGATCTGCCCCCTCTTGACCCCTCTGACAGTAGGCGTGATAGCTTCGTCATTGCGCGGACTGGGTAGAAATAGCTTCGTCATTGCGGACTGGGTAAAAACGTGGGGCAATGCTTTCAGAGTACCATTAATTTGTTTTTCCCACTCAGAAAATTGTGAGTGGAAAATTCATTCGATACTTTCTCATTTCGTGGATGATATAAGATGCTAAATCATAACCCTAGAAATACAAGGCTCGAACTCTCAATCTCTCCCCGAACCAAAAAAATATGTACATATCTTACCAAATATATATGGGGACTGATCTGTCTTCCTATTGCACCTACTGCATCACCAGAAATTGATTAGCTTCACAAACAGAAAATATAATTTATAACATTGTGGCAAAAGCTCGGCAAACGGGGCAAAATAATCGCATAAGATGAGCGAATAAGAACTCATCAAAAACTTATCACAAAGGAACACATAATACTCATTGATTATCAAACTTCTGAAATGAGCGCTAGCCCATTACCGAAAATATCAAAACGATAAAAGCCGCTCAAAGGATTCAAAACCATACCAAATTTCACGAATGCGAATTCGCATCGACCGAGGAACGAATGTCTGCGGCCCCCCGGTCTTTCGTATCGTCGAAGCAAAGGAAGCAATTACAATATTTACAGTGGTTGTCTCAGCTCTGGCCCGCAGCGACTCCAATTTAGACATTAACAAAACCCCTTCCTGCACCATAAATTCTAAATCAAAGCCATTATAAATATCCATTGACAAAAATATTCTTCACTTATTATTCTATCACATCGCAAAGATAGATAATGGAAGAAAAAGTCAAAAGTCTTGAATGCCGTTTCAATTCCCATTCAATTGACAAATATTTTTCATTTATTGTATCACATGGCAAAGATAGATAATGGGATATAAAGTCAAAAGTCTTGAATGCCATTTCAATTTCCATTCAATTGTTTGCAGAATTTAAAGGTACGTATCATTCCTGTGAAAACTTGTTTGCAAAGCAAGCCAGTTTATGTATATCAAAGATTTCTCATTAAAACTAATCAAGATTTATAAAATAAACTACAAATCTAACAATGGAAGGGATTTTTTTGCTTCAAAGTAATAATTATCATTAAATCATAAATTTTAATCACCATTATTTAAGAAAAATCAAATCAACATCACTGTTATTTAAAAAAAAAAAATCAAATCATTGATCAACAAAAAATCATACCATAAATAACTAACTAATAATCCTTAAATCACAGACTTTACCTATATTAGTATGATTCTTGTATCCCAAGAAAGCACAGTGAAAACAAAATTCCTAATGGTTGCAATAAAAGAAAAACAAAATGAGGAAATGCTTGAGTAACAAACATTGGTGTAGTTTGTTGAGACAATGGTAATGGTGCAGAAGAGGGAGAGTGGGGAGGCAGTAAGCACCATCTAGAGGGAGTAATTTGAGGTAGTGAACCAACTTGAGAGTTGTTGTAAATGGTTCTCATCAAAATAATGAACTAACTTTAAGATGTTATCTAGTTATTCACTCCAGTAATAAGCGCCAGTTGTAAGCGCCAGTTAGAAGAGTTAGTTCTCAGTTCATAGTCAGTTGTTTAGTTGTCTTATGGTTTGTATGTAGCCGACTCGGGAGAGTCTTTTCCTATATAAGGATGTAATCCGTCTTCGTTTAATATCAAGAAGTGAGCGTAGCCTCACCGTGTTTGTTTGCGTGGTATATTTTATCTTGG
>JZKD02S1761574.1:118824-143445 GCA_000966675.3 Picea glauca | reverse complement strand
TATATATATATATATATATATATATATATATATGTGGCAGCGTAGATTGTTACCATTATTTCAAAATTCGAGTTGAACGTTCGGGTCACTGCCATCTTCTTTATTTCAAATATGAGCATCGAATATATGTACAAAAGCATAGATCACTTCCATTAATTCGAAATTCTGAGCTGGAACGCTTTGGTCACTGTTGTTTGTTTAATGCGATTATGAGCTTGAATATATACTTATAGAAACGCAGATCACTACCTTTGAAATTCCAAGACCCTGCTGAGAATTTGGGCCTGGTCGCTTCCATTCAATGGAAGTCTTCAGGTTATAACATCACCCTCCCTTGTGTGGTCACTGCAATCCTTTACCGTCACCATGTCTTTAGCATTATTGGGTTACCAAACATTACCCCGTGCCAAAATTCTTCTCACCTTTAGTGATTCAAATAGGGAGTTTCTTATATTCCTTTTTAATTAGAATATGTACATTACCAAGTTTTAGTTACACGATTTTCTTTAACATTTAAGGGAAGCATGGTGTACCAAATTATGGTGAGAATATCACTACCTATCTTGCATTTTTATTTCCTTCCATCAAATTGCTCCAAGTGTATTTCTATTAAAATTTATTACTTTTCACTTTAGAAATTAAGTGGTAAAAATATTTATTTATTCCACCTTTCTTACCTTCAACTGGTGTCATTCAAATGTTGAAGGGGATTGATGCTTTATAGCTTTAATTCTCCATTGTTTTAGATGTATGCATGAGATGACATAATTTTAGTTATTAAGGATAATAGTTGTCATTTGATGGATGATTTATACATGTTAGATGTACGTAAGAAATTCTCTTATCTATATAAGGTGCTAGAATACAAATGGGTATTATATGTAGGTATTATGGAAATTATATAAGAGAGAGTGATAGTACTAAATGCTAAAATGTGTAAGAATTTACAAATGATTGGATATGTATTTTGCTTACTCCTGCACCATTAAATAATGTTGATTTATGATTGTATTAAGTAGTTATATTACTTGCACATCTTTAGAATAACATTGTTATATGATTGATTAAGCATTATAATCTCTTGTGCCTTCTGAAATAAAGTTGATTACGCCTGCACCTTTAGCATAGTTTACATATGATTGATTAAGTAATAATTTTCTCTTGCGCCCTAAAATAAAGTAGTTTACTCTTACGCCATGGATTATGTTGTTGATATGATATTAGTTTGCTCTTGCACGCCATGTAATAATGTTGATGTATGGTTTAATTTAAGTAATTAGATTTCATGTGCATATTGAATAATGTTGATGTATGGTTGATTTAAGTAATTAGATTACAATCGCGCTTGAAATTAAAGCTGATGATTGCCTTGTGCCATGACTACTTGATGTTTATGATTGGTTGATTGATAAAATCGATTATCATTGATGTTGTTGATTTAGCTAGTTGGTTTGGACTTGATTGTGTTAGTGGGATGTAGACACCTCTTTGTTCCTCAGAATAGTCGCCAGCCCTAAGACCTTAAATGGTGAAAATCAATTGGATCCTGGGCTTTAGCGTTGCTTATGTGTCCTGGAGGTCCTAACTTTGCAGGGTAGGTTGGGAGGGTAGTACATTTATGCCATATTTATGTTATCCTTATGATCTTCATGTTGTTGGTATGTTATCTCATGCTATCCCTGTGTTAGCTAATGACTATCTTTATGGTATGAGTTGAGCGATTAAAAGTATTGATGATTCCAGTTGATCATGATGAGTGGATTTTGCGTCACCATTCATGATGCTCGTTGATAATGTGTTATTATTCAAATATGATGATGTGTTGATTATGTGTTATTACTAAATATGTTGATATGTCAGTTGCGACGTTATTTGATTATGACGATGAGACAGTTGTAATTCCTTTAATTATGATGTCATTGATTTTGTGTTGATGTGATTTATATTATTGATGTTAGTTTCCTAATGCGAAAAAAAAAATTACCTTCTATGCTTCACTTTCCTAGTCGTAACAGAGGGGCCATTACATATGGTATTAGAGCGAGGTTCAACCCCACGACTTGGGATCATTATGCCTTCCATTGTATTAAACACTTGATTAATAATTTATCGCTAATTAAATTGAATTGTGTCGCTGTAACTAACCATGATTAGAGGAAACTGCAAAGGAAGACAATGTGGTGCTATGGGAGGATCCATGAGGCCCCCAGTGGCATCCACACCAGAGGGGTCTAACACCCAAGGAGAAGAACAAGTAATTGGATAGGATCATATTGTTGTGGGGGATGTGGTTGCGCTGATGAGGTCCTTTCAGAGGATTTCAGATGCCTTGATTAACCATCTAGATAGAGATGAGGCCAAGGAACCTATACCCCCCGAGGGTCTACAACATGCCCTAGTTGGTACTGGTAGTGTTCACAGAGAACTCGAGAAGGTCAAGTTTCTTGAGTTCTTTGGTGCCATAGACAGTACAACCGTCGAGGCATGGTTGGTGAACATGGCAATATGCTTCAAACTTCGCGACTACACCTCCAACATGAAGGTCTGCATGGAGGTATTTCAGCTGAAGGGGAGCGCTCTTCTATGGTGGAAGACACTCCTGCCACAACTGAACATGACCGTCGAAGATGTGTCATGGGAGATGTTCAAGGAGCGGTTACGATAGAGATATTTGTTAGAGGAATTCATTGAGCTCTAGCTCAATGAGTTCAACAACTTGCAGCAGGGTGGTTGTACGGTGCCTGAATATGAGGCCCGATTCATGGAGATGCTTAGTTATTCTCCACATCTGAACACCGAGAAGCTTAAGGTCAACAAGTTTGTTTTCAGTCTTAACGTCAACATTCATGTGAAAGTGAGGATCCTAATGCCTCAGACGTTGCACAATCTAGTCTAGAAGGCTCTCATAGCATAGGAAGAGCTGATCAACGGTGGTCAGAGAAGGACTCCTACGAGACCGACGGGACAAGTGGCATCTGGTTCACAACAACATCAAACACCAGCTAGAAATTCATCAGGGTTTTGAGGTACTCCGAGAGGATCCACATTCATGACACCACGACGACCGACGCCTCAACAACAGAATCCCTACAAAGGACCACAACACCAACAACAATGTCATCCGCAACAACAATAGTTTAGGCATGTTCAACATAACAGACCAGGGTGTCAGGCTGGTGGGCCATTAACTTCTACTTCGGGGACTAGGAGTAATGGACTGAAGATTGGATGCTAGACTTGTGGAGAGACACATTACCAGCATGAATGTCTGGTTGATAGGGCTAGAGTAGTCGGGTCAGCCGGACACACTACAATAGGAGATTTGGTCAAAGCCCATCAGATTCATGCAACAGTGAATAACCGCCAGGACGATCACCAGTCTACTGTGATTGAGACGTCAGGTACCATTGCTGATCAAACCTTTAGTGTTTTGATAGATCTATGTGCTACAAAGAGATTTATTTCCGGTGTAGCGCTAAAAAGAATTAAGGTAAAGGTAGTCAAACAAGACCAGTTTAGCTATGGGGAAATGGCCTCGAGAGACAAGCAGAATGTTGGAGGAAATGTTACGGATTGTAGCCTCAACCTGGGAGATTTTGTAATGAAGGCCAACCTCTATGTCACGATCTTAGGATCTTATGACGTCGTGATTGGTATGTACTAGTTGGAATCGCGTGATGTGATACTGAACTGTAAGACAAAACAGTTGATTTTGAACGATGATGAAGGACATAAATGAGTGATTGTAGGAAGAAACCAAGGAGTTTCCCTAAGGTTCATCTCTTCCCTACAACTATGGAAGATGTTTTGAAAATGATGCAAGATATATGCAATCCTAGTGCTGAATGACAAGGGCGTGGCAGAAGGATTATAAAACCTTCTGGTAGTATGAGAGTTTGCGGACATGTTCCCATAAGAGTTACCAAGTTTTCCGCCCAAAAGAGAGATGGAGTTTACCATCGAATTAAAACTTGGAACCGAACCGATATCAAGAACACCTTATTGGATGTCAACGCCTGAGTTACAGGAGTTGAAAATGGAACTAAAGTTGTTGTTGGACCTAGGAATTATACGTCCAAGTGTTTCACCTTGGGGCGTGCCTGTTATTTTCATACAGAAGAAGGATGGGTCATGGAGACTCTGTATTGACTACCATCAATTGAACAAGGAAACAATAAAGAACCAATATCCATTTCCAAGAATATACGATTTGTTTGATCAAATGAAAGGCGCGACGATGTTTTTGAAGATCGACTTGATATCAGGATATCACCAGTTACAAATAAAGGAGAAATACATTCCTAAGACTACATTCAAGATGAGGTTTGGACATTATGAGTTTATTGTTTCACCATTTAGACTAACAAATGCCCCAGGGGTATTCATGAGCTTGATGAATGGGGTGTTCTGCGAATACTTGGACAAGTTTGTTTAAGTATTCATTGACATCATTTTGATATATTCTCGGACGACAGAAGAACATGAGGAACATTTGCGCTTGGTACTACAATGTTTACGAGAAAAAAAATTATACAATAAACTGTTGAAATGCTCTTTTTATCGATCGAGGAATCATTACTTAGGACATGTTATCTCTGACGAAGGCATCATTGTGGATCCAGTGAAAGTAGAGGCTATTTTGGAATGGCCTGCACCGAATAACGTACCATAAGTACATATCATTATGGGTTTAGAAGGATATTATCAATGGTTCGTCGAAGATTTTTCGAAGACAGCAAATTCGATCACAGAATTGATAAATAAAAACAAGAAGTTTGTATGGACCGAGAAATGCATGAAATCATTTTGAAGGCTCAAGGAGATGCTGACAATAGCGCCAATAGTAAAGGTCCCCGACATGAACGAGGATTTCTTTTTATGCACAGACGCATCAAATGAAGGATTAGATAGAGTCTTGATGCAAGACAGTCGAGTGATTGCTTACATATCAAGCAAACTAAGAAATCACGAGGAGAACTACTCGGCGCATGATTTGAAGTTATTGGTCATTGTGTATGCCCTGAGAGTGTGGAGGCACTACCTAACTGGACGAAAATTTGAACTAAAAACAAACCACTATGGTTTGCAACACATTTTTATGCAAAGTGACTTTAACGTGTGACAAAGGCGTTGGTCAAAACTGCTTAGCGAGTATGATTTTGAGATTACCTACATAAAAGGAACAATGAACAAAGTGGCAGATGCATTGAGTCAGAGACCACGCATATTTTTGGTGATACCTTTTCAGATGAATATTTGAGAAAAGATTCTAGCTATACAGTGCAACGATGACTGGTATAGAGAGGTTAAGGAAAATATCGGACAAGACACTATGTTGGTACCAAAATTTGAGGGATGTACTGTGGACAACGACGAATTAATGAGGTACAAAAACTAGATTTACATACCACCTAATGAAAAATTGAGAAGTTTGATCTTAAGAGAAGCTGATAGAGCAGTGTACATGGCTCATCAAGGAGTCACGAAGATGAGGGAAAACCTTAATCCCTTATTCTTTTGGAAAGGAATGAAGGAAGACATAGTCAACTAGGTGGAGAGATGTCTAGAATGTCAACAAGTGAAGGCCGAACATAGACATCCAACATGATTACTAAATCCACATATTATTCCAGAATCGAAATGGGAAGTCATTTCAATGAAATTTATTGTTGGATTGTCGCTGACGGCAAGGAGGCACAAATCGATTTTTGTGATAGTTGGAACTCTGATGAAGATTTCACATTGTATTCCTGTGCGTACAATGTATCAATCACTAGACATAGCTAGATTTTTTATCAGCGATATTATAGATTGCATGGCATGCCTAAGAGGATCATATCCGATTGAGGATCGGTGTTTATAGGACAATTTTGGACTAGTTTCCAAGAGGCCTTGGGAACTCAACTTAACTTTAGTACCGCATATCACCGAGAGACAGATAGGTAGACAAAAAGAACGAACCAAATCTTGGAATATATGTTGCATATGTACGTTTTGGACCAACATAATCTTTGGGAAGAGTTTTTACCACTGGTAGAGCTTGCTTACAACAACAACTATCAAATCACCATAAATATGATTCCTTTCGAGTTTCTTTATGGGCGACCATGTCAGATGCCTTTGAGTTGGGATTGACTTGAGGATAGGGTCTTGGTAGGACCATAAGAGATCCAAGAAATGGAAGATTAAATGCTAATGATAAGAAAAATGATTAAAGAAGTGCAAGATCAACAGAAGAGTTATGCCGATGTGCATCACATTGACCATAGATATGAAGTTGGTGATCGAGTCTTCTTGCAGGTGAAACTGCACAAGAGTTCGATCAAGTTTGGAAAGGGTGCTAAACTCTCTCCTAGGTTTGTGGGACCCTTCAAAGTTGTGAAAAGGAAGGGACCCATGGCCTATCGACTAGCCTTGCCTGATTCTTTGAGGTGTATGCATGAAGGGCATGTCACATAGTTAAAATTTGAATCAAAGGCGAGTGGCACCATTGGAAAATGGAGTGCGTATTGAAGGGAACATCGCGGTGTAAAAAAAAAAAAAAAACTTGAGTCGATGAACCTAGGTGCCTACAAAACAATAATTTGTTTTGACATTGTTGGACTTCAAATAATTATTAAATGGGTAATTTTTATTAATTATAAGATCTCCTTAAAAATTATCATCCTAGTTTAAAAATTTGAGCCTAAGTCTAAAGTGGATAATAAGACTAAAACTAAATTATGAATTAAATAAATTGGGGATGAAGAAAAATCAAGTTAGGAATTGAAAGAGTAAATTTTTTTATCTAAAGATTTAATTATATAAATGTGTGCAAGAGAATACCAAATTGTAAATTAAGATAAGAAAGGAAATAAATGTAAAAATGAATGTGGAAGCATAGAAAGGTATCTAGTCTATTCTAACTAAAGAAATTTCCTAAATTAAATACAACTAAGTTTTAGAAAAGTGCCAAAAGGGGAAATAGAGGGAATAAAGGGACAACTAGGAGTAATTTTAGGAGCGTTTTTAGGATGGGTGAGGGAAATTGACATTTAATAAATTAAATTGTGAATTATTTGGTGCAACTAAGGGAACATGTTACAAGTGTACGGGGGGAGTAATTCCTAATTAATTAAAAAAAATAAAAAATGAATTAAATGTGCAAATGGCAAGTGGTCACTAAGAAAAATGCTATAAAAGAAATGGTTGAGAGGAGGAATGACAGGACTGGTATGAGTAAAGTTATGCTACCAAAATTTCTTTGATTGGTTTTACTTGTGAGAGTTGTGATACCCAACTTGAGAAGAGAGTGGTAGCTCTACCTTGCGAGCCGAGCTGGGAGCTAGAGTATTCTGGTTGTGTTTGTGCGTGGCCCCTTTGCGGCTTGGGGGGCTAAGGGGGAAGAAGAGTACCCCTAACATTGGATGGGAGGTACCGATGAGGTCTCAACAATTAGAAAGTGAGAGTGAGGAGGAAGTCCAGTTGTCGAAGGAATTCATCAAGTCCATCACCGTCATTGATTACGATATTTCATTGATAATTTTAATTGCAATAGGATTAAAATTCTATTGTAGTTGTTAGAATTCTCCGATAAACTATGTGTTGGAGTTTCTTCACACACACCTAGGATTTATTTTTCCATAGGTTTTTCCTTGTTTATTATTCATTATTAGTCATTATCCAATCTCCTATATTTTAGGAAGAATATTCCTCTAGGGAGAATATTCTCTTAAATTTTCACTTCAATTTGGCTAGTTGAGTGGAGTCTAGATGCTGCATTGGTTTTGTCACCATGAAACATTGGGATCATCACCAAATAATTCTCATTATCCTTGGTATCATCACTATACTGGCGCATTACCCATGATTCCCTGATCTCATCCTCACTTCACTCTATTTTAGTCAGTTAACTGAAGACTGGTAGACTAGTTAACTCAGCTAGGTGGCAGTTCACTCCTGTAACTTCATGAGAGATTGGACTAGGTTGCAGTTTACTCCCGTAACTGCTAGTGTGTGTCCAGATCACTCTAGACCACCACTATGGTGCATTGGATTCTCATCCAATATGCATTGGTTGAGTTATACATAGTATATCATGTGTAAATTATTCATTATTCATTACAGTTAATGAGAATTCTTTCATTCTTTCTCTCTTGCTTCTTCTTTCTCAATTTCTCTCTGCAAATGTGTGTGGTATTTTCTAGATAGATTTATTCTATGCAGTTTCAACACATCTACATGGTATCATATCCGATAGACTACTAAGAAAAATCTACACCAAATGTTTTGCAGGTACCAAAGATTGAAGACAGTGGAAAGATGGAATTCCCAAAAGAATTCATTCTTGCACATTACAATTACTTTGCATGGAAGGAGAGAATAATCATACATCTCCGAACCAGAGGATTGTACAGGTTAACCTTGAATACAGACATAGAACTGACATCATCCATAGAAAAATCCAAGTGTCTAAATCGAATGGATGAAGCATTCAAAATAATTTACAGTCTCATCTCTCTCGATCTCCTTTTTCACATATCTTCATGTAAAACCCCCAATGAATCCTGGACTTCCTTGGAAGGGCTATTTGAAAAACAGGATGAGATAAGGGGACACATGATCAAGGTGGAATTTCTCACATTGGATCCAAAAATCTTCGACAATCTCCAAGATTTCTTTACGAAATTCAATGATTTACTATCGCAACTCAAAGCTTGCGGTGTTGATAAATCTAAGGAGGAGAAACAAATGGTTCTCACCATTCTCTCCAAACTTGGTCCTAAATTCTATGTGTTTGTATCCACATTCCATTCAGTCAAATTTCCCTCTAGAGCCACCTGGAAGATGCCTTCTCTTGAGAATTTATCGAATCCCTGACACAAGAGAAAACCAAGCTCATCAACATGGGAGAAATAAAAGGCCCTAAGGCGCATGCACTTATTGTGCAAGATGACATCCATCAATATAAAAAATATAAAGATAAAGACAAAAGGAAATCTCATGCAAATCCAAAAAAGGAAGGGTACTCAAAACCCTTCACCGATGCCTCTGGATCCAAAGGTGGAAAGGGAAGAAAAGGGGAGAAATGCACATACTGCCATAAAGGATTCCATCTAGAATCTGCATGCATGTAGAAACAAATATATCTAATCACTCAAATATTTTAGCAAAACAACCTTGGATATCGCATTCCCCAGGGGTGCCAAGAAGAAGAAGCCATAAGATCAAAATCCCAAGAAGGAGATTCTAGCCATGCCTTGATTGCCATCAAATCCTCTCCTGATGCTTGGATCGTATATTCAGGAGAATCACATGACATGGCTGCCACAAAAGTAGTATATTCTTCATTGGATGCATGCAAAGGTCCTCCTATTTTGATGGGGAAAATCTCTCCAGTTGAGGTCATCGACAAAGGAAGGATTGAACTCACCAACGAAAGATTTGAGAATGTGTTGCATGTTCCCGAACTTTCTGTCAATCTTCTCTCTGTGTCTCATATGATGAATTTTGGCACTAGAAAGAAAGTCATATTCACAACAAATGTAGTGGACATCTATGACATGCAAACCAATTCTAGGGTTGCTACCGGTGAGGTAAATCATCCATCTAGATTGTATACATTTTCTGAATTCATTGAACCAGATTTTTCTTTACTGCTTACCCATGCTGATGAAAGTAGTAGGATATGGCACGAAAGGTTAGGGAATTTAAATTTCAGATATATGAAACAACTTAGAAAGAAAATATTGGTTGATGGTCTACCATACATCCATTTCTCCAAAGGAATCTGTGAGGGATGTGTTCTTGGAAAACACCTTCAAGAGAAATTCGACAAAGGAAAGACTCACATAGCTTCCTCTCTTTTATATCTGATCCATAGTGACCTCATGTGTCCTTTTCCACATCCATAAATCAACAAAGAGAGGTTTTTCCTCATTTTTGTTGATGATTTCTCATGTTTCACATGGATTTACTTTCTCAGGCAAAAATCCGAGGTCTTTCAACACCTCAAAGATTTCAAATCCCTAGTTGAGACACAGTCATGGAAGAAAATCAAAGTCCTCTGAACTGATAATGGGGGAGAGTATGTCAATCATGAGATCTATAATCTTTTTCATGAGCCAGGGATTCAGTTGCAACACACAATTCCCTATACTTCGCATCAAAATGGAGTTGTTGAGCGGAAAAATAGATCTCTAAAGGAGATTGCATCTTGCATGCTACATGAAAAGTCACTACCACAGAGACTATGGACCGAAGCACTTAATTGTGAAACCTACATCCAAAATAGATCTCCCCATAGATCTGTCAAGGATGAGACCCCCTACGAGGCTTGAAGTGGCCTCAAACCGGAAGTGACCCACTTTCATATTTTCGGTTCACGTGCATGGGACCAAATTCCCTCTGAAAAGAGGAAGGCACTTGATCCACAAAGAACTAAGTGTATCTTTGCTGGAAACCTCAACAGTGTGAAGGGATACATACATATTGATCTTTCCTCAGACCGTCTCATCATTGAGCGAAGTGTCCAATTCAAGGAAAGTGTCTCGAATGTACCTTAACAGCCGCACACAGACACTTTCATTCATCCACCTATCTGAGATGATGAGCATGCAAATGCTGACTCTTCTTTAGACAAGAGTTCTGGTTCAGAGGATTCAAATGATCCAGATATAGATTCAGTATAGTCAGATGTAGAGTCAAAGCATCCAGATGCAGATGCAGAGCTAGAGTAGAGGCCCAATTGGGCCCATACTACTCTTCAGGATGCAGGGGATCTTGTTGTTGATCCAGCCAATACTGGGAGGACTCGATCTGATTTCAAGGAGCCTCCTATTGCACTCACTGCCACTGAACCATTTCCCTCCAGGCATATTTTCTTGGTTCAATCTTCATATTCACAGTATTATGGCGAGGCTGTTGGAAATCCCTTTTGGGAATCTGCCATGAATAAGGAGTATAAATCCCTCCTCGAGAACCAGACTTGGGATCTGGTTAGCCTTCCTTCTAGAAGGAAACTTGTCAATTGTAGATGGGTCTATAGGACCAAGAGCACAATGGATGGATAGATTAGTAGATACAAAGACAGGCTTGTTGCCAAAGGCTTTCAGTAGGTGCATGGCATTGACTATGATGAGACCTTCGCTCTAGTAGCGAAGATGGATTCCATACGTTTGGCACTTGCCATTGCATCGGCCAAGGTATGGGAAGTCCATTAGATGGACGTGAAGAATGCATTTCTTCACGGTGATATCTATGAGGATATCTATATGGAGAAACCCCAGGGATTTATGCAGGACTCATCTTTGTTCTCTCGATTGAAAAAGTCTCTTTATGGCTCAAGCAGGCTCCGAGGGCATGTTATGCCCAGATGGACCCCTACCCATTGTCACATAACTTTGTATATTGTAAATCAAACCCAAATGTCTACATGCTTAGGATGACTGATTCACTTCTACTCTTAGTTCTATATGTTGATGATTTGTTGATCACTGGTTGCTTGAATTTAACGATTGTTGCAGTCAAGAGGATTCTACATGACAGGTTTTTGATGATGGACATGGGTCCGCTACACTTCTTCCTTAGACTCAAGATCAGTTAGGATGCATCAAACATCAAACTGTCTTAGGCCAAGTATCCTTGAGATCTCCTTAAGAGATTTCACATGACATACTACAAGTCTGCTCCGACTCCTTTCCTATCAGGAGTCAAACTTGAGGATGGCGGGGACACTCCACTGGTTGACAACACACTATACAGACAACTAGTGGGGAGATTTTTGTATCTCACACACTATAGAAAAAACCTCTCCTATGCAGTTGGCACAGTTTCCAGGTTCATGCAGAAGCCCTATGAGCTACATTGGAAGGCTACAAAGCATATCCTTTGATACGTACAGGTAACCATCACCTTTGGGATTCATTATGTAGTAGACTCTACATTAGATCTCATCGGGTTCACTGATTCTAATTGGGCTGACGATAGCACTGATCGCAAGTCTACATCTGCTTACTCACTCAGTATTAGTTCTGGGCCTATCTATTGGTCGAGCAAGAAGCAATCTTCCATTTCTCTGTCTTTAGACGAGGCAGAGTACAGAGGGGTAGTTAACATAACCATTCAGACTATGTGGCTACAACATTTTCTCACTGGTTTGGGCATTCAGTTTCATCGGTTGATTGTCATCTAGTGTGACAACCAGATCACTCCGAAGTTCTGTAGAGATCCAGTTCAGAGGCAATGGACGAAGCACATCGAGATCCACATGCACTACATCCTAGACTTAGTACATGAGGGGATCATCGACCTATAGTTTTATCCTTCAGTAGAACAAATGGCAGAGATCTTCACCAAGACCATTACTGAGAAGAAGTTCCATTCTCTATGAAGTCGTCTTGGAGTGAAGGACACACTTTCCTAGCAGCTATCATTTCTTCTTTTTACATACATTGTACCTTGAGGGGGGGTTTTCCCCATGAGGTTTTCCCTCTTACCTCACTTTATTTCAATGTATCTTTTGTATTTGGGTACCTAACATGTGTTAGAAAAATAGGATCGTGGAGCAATAAAATAAGCAAATGCGGAATCAAAACATAGAAAATACACAATACAATAGAGACACAGATTTACGTGGTTCATCCAGTGTGGGCTACGTCCACCAGAGAAATTGCCAGGTCCTTCCCTTATTATTATCCAGCATATGAAGGGATACAACCTACAACAAACCCACTGTAACTTTCTCTTCTTTCTCTCATAGTCTCCTATCTCATAATACAATATTCACCATCAATCATAGCTGCAATACATTTCCCTCATAAAAGAGAGTTGCCTTCTAGGGAAAAAAACCCTAACATAATCTCTATCGTTAGATCTGCAACCTTATAATGAACAGTCCAGATTTACAATGAAATTACAATATACATTTACAAGGCAATTTTTCCGCTAGCGGCCCACTTGCCCCCAGACCCCCTAGCGAGGGGGATAACCCCCCCAAACCCTGCAGAGCGGGTACCCCCCCTCTACACTCCCCCGCGTGGAAGAGTGTACATACTTATGGGGTGAAAATACTTCATGGGGTATAAACACTGCTGAAAGTAAAAGACCTCTGAATTAGGAAGATAATCAGGCTCCGCAACCAACAAACTCCCACTTGGATATTGATCTCAACAGCTCCACCGCTGCTGTATATGCTGGATTCTGAACCTTCTTGGACCTGTAAAATTTCTCATCTTCATCTTCATTCTTGAAGACCAACTGAAACTGAGTAGGAACTCAGTTTCTCCTTGGTTACTGTCACACACCCACTAAGGCATGGTAAATATTTTGCCTATTTCTCAAGGATCAAAATCCTCGAAATACTTACGGGGGCCTAGCGTCAGCTAGTTCCTCATATGTCCACCTCTATGTGATTGTGGTTCACGACTACGGACCGAACCAGTACGCCGTATTTTCGCACTTCGCGACTCAGTGCTACCAGAACGTCAAGTCTTTCGACTATGCAAATCTCGAAGCTCGAAACAGCGAAACGCCGAACCTCAACAGGGCTAACAAGTGGAAAGTTTCCCCTTTGGGGTCTTGTCCACATGACCCTGTCCCGTGTCTACGCGCTTAAGCTAGCCAAGCACTTATCGACTTTTTGCGATTCAGGGAATCGCGATGCATGAATTCTACCTTTCCTCATTCAAATCCTTGAGAATTCCGAGGTTTCCAAAGTTTCCCTCCAAAGGGAGATCGACGACCATCAGCCTCTGCTGACCCAACCGTATGGATCCTCTCAAAATTTTGGTACTTGCAACCTCGCATATTGAAGCGTCGAGCTCTCGTGTTCTTCTTCTCCGAAATCCTAAGACACGAAAGTCAGCAATGGCTTGACTTCCTCTTCACACTTCTCGCAACTTGCAACCTCGCGAGTTGGAGCATTGAGCCTTCGTGCTCCTATATTGCGAATCTCTGAGACGTGAGAATTCAATAGAGTGTTGACTCCTTCCCAAGTGACGCGTGTCCACCTGTCAATCACGCGGGCCCACCTGATGGTTGTGCCACGTGTTCCCACCAGCCTCGGCTCTCGGCACTTTGCGACTTCTACGGTTGAAAGTGACCCCTTCCAACCTCCGAACCCTCGAACTCCCGATATACGATATCTCCACAGAGTTCTGATCCAACGATCCTCCTGTTCCTGGATCCAACGGTTCAGATTTTCTCCTCACGATTTCGCACTTCGCGACTTCATGATTTGGAGCACCCAACTCTTGCGCTCTCTTCTTGCGAAACCCTGAGATGCGAGATCTTGAACTCATACCTCTTCGGGCTGCACCGACCCTAACTGCCTTGAAACTATGCAAGATCCAACGACTATCGGTTGTTCACCACTTCTATCTCGAAGTGTCTCCACCGTCTGTTTCTGCTCTCTGCTGCACGCGTCTGGACGTACATTTTCGATGAGCCAGATCTATTTCACTCCAGATGATCTAACCAAATTTGTAGCTCCTCCTTGAGCATGCGCTTCTCTTCCTTCTCCTTGGAATATTTCTTAAGTATCAAAGGTCTCGGCCTTTACTTCTCCTTTGCGACCTTTGCAGCTATGGCTCCATGCACAAAATGGCACTATCCCTCCTGAGATTCTCTTCTCTGAAATCGTGAAAGATTTCCTCGACCTCTATGATTCCTATAGGGTTTGTGCACATGACAAGGTGCTATCTGTCTTGAGATTCGTCAACTATGAGGGACTTGGGAGATTTTCACTCTTTCTCCTGGATTTGACTCTCAGAGGAGTCTCCAACACAACTATTTCTCTCCTTCATCAAGTCTAGGACTTGACTGGGTTTCGGTCTTTACTTGCCTCACAAGGAGCCGGTGCATAACTGCACTACCTCTCCGGAGCTATGACTTGGATAGTATGACCACTTCTCATAAGACCATAGTCTTATTCCCTTCAAGACTTATCAATATGAGAGCCCAACCTCTTATCAACAGGACTCCTGAATTCTCGATTTCCGATTTCCCGAAGTGGGTAATATTGCGACACGTAGCCTCCCTTAATCGGACGGTCCAGATCTATTTTGGGACTTCCACCATGGAGTGTCCCGATCTCTTGGCATTATGACTTCTGGAATATCGAAATCCAAAATCCCGATACCGACTCCTCTTTCAGGAATTTCGCCCCTATTCACGAGGGCTTAACTCTTATGTATCTCCTGACAGATCCAATGGCTGTCAGGTTTTTCTAACTAATATCTGACAGTTCAGATCGGTCCCACGCTGTGCACTCTCCCTTTGGTCCCTAGATGTGGGAAAACCAATGGTCCAGATACTCTCATGGACCTTGGGGATCTACGGTCTCGATTTCTTCGCTACTCACGAAGATAAAGGAAAAAGGGTTAAGGCATGTAACGCCCTCATTTCTTCCTCCAACCTAACGGTCATGAATGACTGTAGATCTTTCGACAAGATCTCGTCCATTGATCAATACCTATCCCTACGTTGCTATCTCGGGATTTCAAGAGGATCATTCTTCCTCGTACAGGGTTACTAAGACTTGCACCTTCAAATCCTTTTTCCAGGTTCTTGGTAAGCTTTCCAAGAAGGGTATCTCTGTGGAGAGATCTATTTCGGGTATTCCTGGGGACGAATAATGACATAGATTTCCTAAGAGTAGACTTGAATTCCAAATTAATACAGTATGCATATATATATATATATATATATATATATATATATATATATATATATATATATACAAATATATATATAACATAAGCCATACGTGGTGCTTCAAATAAAAGCATGCAACCACCATTTCTGATCAAAACACTACACAGACATTCTTATACTCAAACCATTCACAAAGTGCACAGGCTATGAGCATACATGTCAGTATATAAATTTCAAGATGCAAGATGTAAAAAACTTATCAAAAATAACACCAGATGCAATTTCAACTGCTAAGAGGAGTGCTCGTTTCCACCCAACCGTAGGTTCAGCAACTCCCAACGGATTTACCACTAGCCACCCCCGAGTTGAGACCATGATGCTGTGAGACTGCGTCTCTATTTCCAGTGACTGAGAACAAAGGTTACTCTCCTTCTTCTCTGCTATCACTCACTCTGCATATCTCTAGAGTTCTTCCTCGTTCCTCTTCCCTCGCGTCTGCCCATGATCGCACACTCTTCCTACCTTTTTCCTTTCCGATGAGGTTGTGTGTGGCACGATCTCCCTCGCGGTGGTCAGGTTTGAGGACCCTATGGATGGGCGGTTTACCCCCATCCCTCATTACGCATGAGGGGCCATCTACCTACCAACCTGCGAGTAATTTATTTCGGGCCAGCGAGCCACTCTTGGTTCTCCTGGCCAGTGAAGAACAAATACGGTATCGATTTTTGTGGAAGTTAACGCCACCACTCCAAGTGCCTTCCACCACCTTTCTTCAGCAATCATGGTCTCTTTTTCAGCACCTTCCCCTCTCAGCAGTCCTGCAATATATATATATATATATATATATATTTACATTCATCGACCTTTTTCACAAGGTCCATTCACATCATACATTCACATTTCTGAGTTTTCCACAATTACTTGGCCAGTATAGTTATTTTTACAGACTGGGGGAAACAGGGTGTGACAATTCCCTCCCCCTTAAAGGAACATCGTCCTCGATGTTCTATCTATCAACATGACGTGCATGTACAGATGTAAACAAAATCGGATATGCCTGTTTCATGGCATCCTACATTTCCCATGTAGCCTCATTTGGGCCAAAATGTCTCCACTGCACCTTGACCTGTGCAATGGTTCAGTTCTAGAGCGGGGTTTCCTTTCTGTCCAGTATGCATTGAGGTTCTGGTAGAAATTCTCCCTCCGGTTCCACTTGGATCACAGACCAATCAATTATATAGTTAGCATCATGTACATATTTCTTCAATAATGAAACATGGAAAACATTATGTGCTTTGACTGTGGGAGGAAGTGTTAGCCTATAGGATACAGGTCCCACTCTATCTAGAACCTCAAAGGGTCCACAATACCGAGGTGCCAAATTGGAACAAGCTCCCATTTTCAAGGAACTCTTCCTGGGCCTAACTCTGAGATATACATGGTCTCCCATTTTGAACTCTCTTGGAGTTCTCTTTTGGTCGGCATAACTTTTCTGTTGGTTTTGAGCGACCTTCAGATTTTGTTTTATCTGAGTCACTTGCTGTTCCATTTCTTTCAACATGTCGGGTCCAAAAGATATCCTATTTATGGGATTACTTCAGTTGACTGGAGTATCACATGGCCTACCATAGAGGACCTCGAAGGGACTCATCTTTAAGGATGCTTGGTAGCTGTTGTTGCAGGCGAATTCTACCAGTGGCAGGTAGTCTTCCCACTTCTTGGGTTGATGCATTACATGCATCCTTAACATGTCTTCTAATATTTGATTCACTCTTTCTGTCTATCCATCAGTTTGAGGGCGATAGGTAGTGCTAAACAACAACTTGGTCTCTAAACCAGCCATCAGTGATTTCCAAAAGTTGGAAGTAAATTTCGTATCTTTGTTAGACACGATCTCTTTCGGCATACCATGCAGTCTGAATATCTCTTTCATGAATACCTAGGTGATATCGATTGCTTTGCAAGTTGATTTGACAGGGATGAAATGAGCAAACTTTCTCAATTTATCTACCACTACCATAATGACATCGTTATGTTTGGTCGAAGTTGGTAATCCAGTGATGAAATCCATGGAGATGGTTTCCCATTTCCATTCTGGGATTGGTAAAGGTTGCAATAGTCCTGCTGGGTGTCGATGTTCTTCTTTAACCTGTTGGCATTCTATGCATTTGGCCAAGTACTCGGCTATGTCTTTCTTCAATCCAGGCCAATAAAATTGTTTCCTGGTGGCAGTGATCATCTTCTGGTATCCTGGATGACCAAAATAGGGCCTTTTATGTAGTTCATCCAGTATGAACCTCTTCACGTCGTCACAATTTGGAATATACAGTCTATTTTTGTAAGTGAGAAGACCTCCTTTGGTCATCTGGTAGCCTTCATATTTTACTCTGGCGGGTTCTTGCTGTAGGTACATGGTCACGGTCTGGATGAAGGGATATGTTCCTTGTGCATCTCTGATTCTTTCCTTGACATCTGTCTTGCAGATGCTCATCGCTGCTAGGTGAATTGTTTTCATACTTCTTCTAAGGGCATCAACCACCCTATTTTCCTTTCCTTTAATGTGTTTGATTTCGAAATCAAACTTGCTAAGGAGGGCCATCCACCTAGTTTTTCTAGTATTAAGCTTTGGTTGATCAAACAGGTATCACAATCCACAGTGATCTGTCATAAGTACAAATTTTCTTCCCAAGAGGTAATGCCTCCACATTTTCAAGGCATGCACTATGGCAGCCAGTTCTAGATCATGGGTCACATAGTTGACTTCATGCTCGTTCAATTTTTGGGATTCATAGCAGATCACACTTCCTTTCTGCATAAGGACTCCTCCGAGCCCTTCGTTACAGGCATCTGTGCACACGAGGAAGTCAACTTCCAGATCAACGATCTTCAATATGGGTGCATGGGTTAGTAGATGTTTCAGGGTTTGAAATCTTTCTTCACATTTATGTGTCCACAAGAATTTTGTCCTTTTCTTTTGGAGGGGAGTGATTGGACAACGAATCTTGGAGAATCCTTTTATAAATCTCCTATAGTATCCTGCTAATCCCATAAAGGATCTGATGTCCGAAACATCCTTTGGGGTAGGCCATTCCATGATAGACCTGATTTTGTCAAGGTCTATCGCTACTCCTTTTTTGGAGAGAACATGGCCTAAGTAATGTATTTCCTTCTAGAAGAATTCACATTTGCTGAATTTGGCATAGAGATGATGTTCTCTTAGCACTTGCAACACAAGTCTAAGATGCTCTTCATGCTCTTTTCTATTCTTGGAGTAAATTAATATATCGTCAATAAAAACAAGCACAAATTTGTCTAGGAACTTGCTGAGTACATTGTTCATCAAGAACATAAAAGTGGCAAGAGAATTGGTCAACCCAAATGGCACTACCATGAACTCATAGTGAACATACCTCGTCTGGAAGGAAGTTTTATGGATGTCTTCACCCTTGATTCGGACTTGATAGTATCCCGACCTCAAATCAATATTTGAGAAAATAGACGCACCCCCCAATTGATCGAACAAGTCATCGATCCTGGGCAAGGGGTACTTGTTATTTTTGGTTACCTTATTGAGTTGCCTATAATCTATACACAGTCTAAGGGTTCCATCCTTCTTTTTCACGAATAGGACTAGTGCTCCCCATGGAGACACGCTGGGCTGAATATAGCCTTTATCCGTCATTTCTTTTAATTGCAACTTGAGTTCAACTAACTCGGGTGTGCTCATCTGGTAGGGTGTCCTAGACACTGGCACCGCTCCTGGTGCGATTTCTATCGAGAAGTCTATGTCCCTTCTCGGAGGTAGACCCGATACCTCTTCTGGAAACACATCTATGTATTCTCTCAGGGTAGGGTGATCTTCAAGGCTTGGTTTGTCACCTTCAATTGTTGTCAGAACCTATATTGCATATAGGGGACATCCCTTTCGGAAATACTTTCTCATTAGCAAAGCTGATATTTGTCTCACCGAGACGGTTCTCGGATTCCTTGAAGGGTTACTCTTCTCCCTTCTTTACTTACACACTCTAAGATTTTATGGTAACAGTCTAGTATGGATTTATGGGCGGCTAGCCAATCCATACCAATCAACAGATCATATGATCCCAGGGGTAATATGTTAAGGGTTGCTTGGGTGGGGAATTCACCCAACATTAATTGGCAGGCTAGTATGACCTCTGCTATCCTCCTTTTGGTGCCAGTGGCTAATTGTACCAACCATGGCTTGGTATGTTTTTGTGGCTGTAGTTTACACTTATCAACAACTTTAGGGGCTATATAACTCAAATTTGAACCAAGGTCAATCAAAACATACACTAGATGGTTGAAAATCATACCTTCTATTTCCACCAGTGAAGCTTGGTGGTCATCTTGGTTATTATCCAAGGCTACATAAATTTGCGGCACACTTCTGGCCACATCATTGACGGTAGTAGCTTCTTGGATGTTATAAATCCTCCGACTATTCTATTGTCAGTGTGGACAGTCTCTCAGGAGATGTTCTTCTACGCAACCCCAACATTTCAGAGGTTCTCTCTTTGTGTTATCCACCTTCAATGGTATAGGTCGAGAAGTTTTATTTCCGCTCGATGAGGGAAAGTTCTGCTGGTGTACACTCCGGGCTAGAAAGTTCATTCTTGATTTCTTCTTATAGTTCTTAAATCTTGGGGATTTGATCCCATTTTTCTGAAATCTTGAATTATTCTTCGGTTTCCATCCTTCACAAGGTTCTGCTCGATGCCCAAACTGTTCATGACAATAGGTTTCCTTTCGAATGGTGCCCTCTAGGGTCTTTGGCTCATCAAATTCAATTTTGTTCTGGTAGTCCTTGGGTAGCCCACTGATGAAGCACTGCACCTTTGCGTTTTCTTCTTTTATATATGGTACATATCTCAACAAGTCAAGGAATTTGTTGACATATTCCTCTATAGTGAGGTACCCCATTTTGAGTTCATAAAACTCTTTAGTCTTCTCGTCGAAATATTTTCCGACAAATACTTCTTCCAGAAGTATTTCTCAAATTGTTTCCAAGATAGGTCCTCTTCGCGAACCCCTTTCACATTCTTAAGGTCTTCCCACCAAATGGAAGCCTTTCCATTCAGATTGAAGGTGGCTACTCGGGCCTTCAAATTTTCTGAAAAATCATGGACTCTAAAATATTTCTTCAGTCCAAGTAGCCAGGCCTCTGCTTCCTCTCCCTTCTTTATCTCACCATCGAAGGAGGGTGGTTTGGCATTTTCGAAATTCCTTAAATTTATGACCCTTGGAGAGTTTTCGCTTCTTCTATTTTCTTTGGGAATAGGAACTGGTTTTGCTGCTGGAAGAGCCCTCCGAGTTGCCAGCTTCCTTCTCAGAGGAATCGCCCGACACTGGTCCTTTACCTCTAGGGTGGACCTTCCTTGAGGTGCTCCTCTCAATGTGGTCACTGATATGACCATGTTTTTGAGTTTTAGGTTCATGCTGCATTTGTCTTTGTAGATCAGATAAGCTCTGCAGTAAAACTGCATTAATTTCTATTTACTTTTCTTGTTCTTTCATCATCCTTTCATTGTCAGCCTTACAACTTTGTAATTCGACCATGAGGCTCCTCACAATCTCGGCTAGATCTGGAGGGGTCCCTACTACCCTTCTTTCGTTGGACTCTTCGTATCTATTGTGGGAGCCCTCTCCCACCTCTTAGTGAGTCACCATTCTCTACATCTGTAAATTCCCGTGGCTGATCGCTTGCTTGGGTGCAAAAGACAAATGTTGGTTGTTAGTCAATAGTTAGATACATTTTTATAACCCGCAAAAAATTCATAACTCTTTCGCATGCATACACAGTCGAGTTCTTGTTTTCAAACTTTTATCCTTTTTTAATTAAGAGGGTTTAAGATAGAGGGTTACTCCTTTTAGGAGTGTTTCGAACGGAGCTCCTGCGCAACTCGTTCATGAGCCCAAGCAGGCCAAGTGTTGTAACCATGCTCTGATACCAATTTGTCACACACCCGCTAAGGCATAGTAAATTTTTCACCTATTTCTCGAGGATCAAAATCCCCGAAATACTTACGGGGGCCTAGCGTCAACTAATTCCTCATATGTCCACCTCCATATGATTGTGGTTCATGACTACAGATCGAACCAATACGACATCTTTTCTCACTTCGCAACTCAGTGATACCAGAACGTCGAGTCTTTCGACTCTGCAAATCTCGAAGCTCGAAATAGAAAAACACCAAACCCTGACAGGGCTAGCGAGTGGCAAGTTTTCCCCTTGGGGTCTTGTCCACATGAACCTGTCACGTGTCTACGTGCTTAAGCCAGCCAAGCGCTTATCGGCTTTTCATGATTTGGGGAATCGCGATGCATGACTTCTACCTTTCCTCATTCAAATCCCCAAGAATTTTGAGGTCTCCAAAGTTTCTCTCCAAAGGGAGATCGATGGTCGTAATCCTTCCCTGATCCAATGGTATGGATCCTCTCAGGGTTTTGGTACTCACAACCTCGCAGGTTGAAGCGTCGAGCTCTCGTGTTCTTCTTCTCCGAAATCCCGAGATGTGAAAGTCAACAATGGCTTGACTTCCTCTTCGCACTTCTCACAACTCGCAACCTCACGAGTTGGAGCATTGAGCCTTCGTGCTCCTATCTTGTGAATCTCCGAGACGCAAGAAGTCAACAGAGTGTTGACTCCTTCCCAGGTGACGCATGTCCACCTGTCAATCACATGGGCCCCACCTGATGGATGTGCCACGTGTTCCCACAAGCCTTGGCTCTAGGCACTTCACGACTTCTACGGTCGAAAGTGATCCCTTCCAACCTCCGAACCCCCGAACTCCCGATATATGATATCTCCATGGATTTCTGATCCAACAATCCTCCTGTTCCTAGATCCAACGATTCAGATTTTCTCCTCGTGATTTCGCACTTCGCAACTTCGTGAGTTGAAGCACCCAACTCTTGCACTCTCTTCTTGCGAAACCTCGAGATGTAAGATCCAGAGCTCAGACCTCTTCGGGAATGCACCAACCCTAACCGCCTTGCAACTCTGCAAGATCCAATGACTATCTACTGTTCACCACTTCTATCTCGAAGTGTCTCCACCGTCTGTTTCTACTCTCTTCTGCGCATGTCTGGACGTACATTTTCGATGACCCAGATCTATTTCGCTCCAGATGATCTAACAACAGTTGTAGATCCTCCTTGAGCATGTGCTTCTCTTCCTTCTCCTTGGAAGATTTCTTAAGTATCAAAGGTCTCGGCCTTTGCTTCTCCTCTGTGATCTTTGCAACTATGGCTCTGTGCACAAAATGGCACTATCCCTCCTGAGATTCTCTTCTCTAAAACTGTGAAAGATTTCATCAACCTCTGTGATTCCTACAAGGTCTTTGCACACGACAAGGTGCTACCTATCCTGAGATTTGTCAGCTATGAGGGACTTGGGAGCTTTGCACTCTTTCTCCTAGATTCGACTCTCGGAAGAGTCTCCAACACAACTATTGCTCTCCTTCATCAAGTCTAGGACTTGAGTGGGTCTCAGTCTCTACTTGCCTCACAGGGAGCCCGTGCATAACTGCACTACCTCTCTGGATCTATGCCTTGGCCAGTACGACCACTTCTCATAAGACCACAGTCTTATTCCCTTCGAGACTTATCAATACGAGAGCCCGACCTCTTGTCAACGGGACTCCCAAATTCTCGATTTTCGATTTCCCTAAGTGGGTAATCTCGTGACACATAGCCTCCCTTAATCGGATGGTCCAGATCTATTTTGAGACTTCCACCATGGAGTGTCCCGATCTCTTGGCATAAGGACTTCTGGAATCTCGAAATTCGAAATCCCGATACTGAATCCTCTTTAGAGACTTTCGCCCCTATTCACGAGGGCTAAACCCTTATGTATCTCCTGACATATCTAATGGTTGTTGGGTTTTTCTAACTAAGATCTGACAGTTCAGATCAGTCCCACATTGTGCACTCTCCCACTACTCCCTGGATGTGGGAAAACCAACGGTCCAGATACTTTCACGGACCTTGGGGATCTACGGTCCCGATTTCTTTGCTACTCATGAAGATAAAGGAAAAGGGTTAAGGCATGTAATTCCATCGTTTCTTCCTCCAACCTAACGGTCGTGAATGACAGCAGATATTCCGACGAGATCTCATCCATCGATCAATACCTATCCCTATGTTGCTATCTTGGGATTTCAAGAGGATCATTCTTCCTCGTACAGGGTTACTAAGACTTGTGCCTTCAAATCCTTTTTCCAGGTTCTTGGTAATCTTTCCAAGAAGGGTATCTCTGTGGAGAGATCTATTCCGGGTATTCCTAGGTATGAATAAGGACATAGATTTCCCAAGAGTAGACTTGAAGTCTAAATTAATACAGTATGCATATATATATATATATATATACACACACACAAATCTATCTATAACATAAGCCATACGTGGTCCTTCCAATAAAAGCATGCAACCACCATTTCTGATCAAAACACTACATAGACAGTCTTATACTCAAACCATTCACAAATTGCACAGGCTATGAGCATACATGTCAGTATATAAATTTCAAGATGCAAGATGTAAAACACTTATCAGAAATGACACCTGATGCGATTGCAACTGCTGAGAGGGGTGCTCGTTTCCACCCAACCGTAGGCTCAGCGACTCCCAATGGATTTACCACTAGCCACCCCCGATCTGAGACCAGGATGCTGTGAGACTGCGTCTCCGTTTTCCAGTGACCGAGAATGAAGGTTACTCTCCTTCTTCTATGCTATTACTCACTCTGCATATCTCCAGAGTTCTTCCTCATTCCTCTTCCCTCGCGTCTGCCCGTGATCGCACACTCTTCCTGCCTTTTCCATTTCCGGTGAGGTTGCGTGTGGTACGATATCCCTCGCAGTGGTCAGGTCTAAGGACCCTATAGATGGGTAGTTTACCCCCATCCCTCATTACGCATGAGGGGCCATCTACCTACCAACCTGCGAGTAATTTATTTCAGGCCAGCGA
>JZKD02S1761574.1:78789-89380 GCA_000966675.3 Picea glauca | reverse complement strand
AAAAGAGGCATGTGAAAACATTAATTGCCATGACTTGAGGCATAAGAGTTACAAGAGATGCTGAGGTGGTAACTCACATAATCTTGCAATGCTTTCGATGATCCCCTCAACCTCCTCACAGATTCTCTGGTCACTTGGTTTTACCTTCAAGCCCTAGGAGAGTGACAATTCTTATTGCGCCTATAAGATCCTCATGCAAGATGTCACGGTTAGGGGTGGTGCGGGTCAGAGAGGTAGACATCATAGACATAGACTTCCAATGCCTCTATCCCAACAAGGGGAAATAGTTGTTGCTAAGGCATTTAGGACTCATACTTCTCCAAATATCATAATAGAGTTGGAGCTCATTGAGAGGGATGCTCGACTAGAAAGAACCCTGGTCCGAGATGATGAAATTGACGTAGAGCTTACTCCAATATCCCTGACATAGGCACCTCGTGTTCTAGGGAGACGAAGTATCAACGCACAATTGACCTCTACTAGCATATAAAGACTCTCTTGTGAAAGGTAATGAGTTGTAACATCCTGCTCTTGCGAGCACATGTTATCAACTTATTCTTTGAGGACACTTGTGTGTAAGTGATCCGGTTATAGTACATGGATGTTTGTTTCTCTTATGGATTCTTATGATGATGTTTATGGATTATGATTTGATGTTATTGATATATGCGTATTGACATATGTTATTGATGAGTTTTCTTTGAGTATACAGGACATTGACAGAGTGTGGATGTTGATGGCATCAATGGACCTCCTTGGACTCTGGATTGAGTCAGGGAGTGGATTGTATTGGTTTGAGTATTTAATTTATGCATGTGTGACATATGATCGATTATAGTATGAATTTGTATATGGATCATTGACAATGTTTCGTGATGTAGGAGCATCTCAAGTGATCCAGCGCGAAAACAAAAGACAGTTGGACAAGCGCCAGCGCAAATTTTGAAATTACCTTGAAATTGATGTGCCATCTTAAATAAGATAATTAAAAAGGAGCGCAGTTGTATAATGTAAATGGACCTCGCGCGATTTGCTCTCGTCCTTAGTAGATAGAAAATATTTATGGTAGTTAATGCAGGGAGGTAGAATTGAATGTGTAGATTAGACAGTCTTAGAGCGCAAGAGGGAAACGAGATATAGACACCCTCCTTATGTATTGTAACATTAGTGTATGAAGAGCATAGAGGAGAAGCAGAGAGCTATGTAGCAAACTCCATGTACAGAAGTTCTGAATTAATACAAGGAAGCTGTGATTCAGACTCATGGTGTTCATATATTCTCTGTGTATGCATCTTTGAATGTTATGCTCATGAATGTTTTACTCTTTCTGCCATGCAATTGCTTTTATGCTATGTATGAATGATTTCTTGTTGAATGTTTGAAACCTGAGAGGAAAGGGTAATGGAATGAGTTTCAATTGTTTCTCTATCTGAGCAAGAGTTCCTGCAAGGAGTGCAGTAGAAGTTGTCTGCAAGGAGTGCGTCGAAAAGAATTCAGGGTTGTGTTTTTGAAAGCTCAGGTAGTTTTACTTTTGTTCTCATTTCCTCAGAAGTGCAGTTGGCACAGAAGCCATGCAACGAGTGCGTAGGCCAAGTTAAGCCTCAGAGTTGCGAATATGAGCAAATCATTTAGATACTGCTGTTGCAGGTGTGCGTAGAGTCGAAGGGATTCAACACTTGGAAGTGTTTGAAGGCTGCCGCAAGGAGTGCGCGTAAGAGTCTTCTTTAAGACTCGACGCTGAGAGAAAGCTCAGGAGGTATAGGACCTTCGAGTAATCGCAAGGAGAAGCACAGGAATCTTGTGTTGTGGAGTGTTTAGTAGGCGTTGCAAGTTTGTGTGCGGCTGGACAAGTTTTCATGGAGGAATACTTGGTTCATTTTGCAGAAATCATCAGGAAGGATGGATGGTTGGAATTCTCTGAAGAGAATTCGCGAAGCCCTGTGAACCGTTGGATCTCACGGAGGAGCAGGGGAGATACGGTGAGCATTCCCGAAAGGTTCTAAGCTCAGGAGGAATAGGATCGTAGATCCAAGCCACAAGGGCCATTGGATTTACATGTGGATATTTGTATCGGGTTTTCGTGGGTGGAAGTCCCATAAACTTTGCAACGGGAATCACGATATTTTGAAACGTGACATCCCAAAAGCTAAAGGGATTTATGGGCCATAGAGGAGTCAGTGAAGAGGACAGGTGGCACACTATTGACACGGAGTCAAACTCCATTTACCGTTTCGAAGAATCGTGGAGTAAAGTTCTGAAACCTTTGTATTAGGATTCGCGATATCACGAAGTCTGAAGTGCTGATGAAGTGAAGCGGTGTTGAAAAGTCAAAGCGCACGAGTGTATCGAAATTTCGGAAAATCAGGTTTCAAGAATCGTGGGGACAAGTTTCTTGACATCGCGACCACTGAAATCGCGATAAGGAAAATCCCGAAAGGGAAAGAGAAGGGTCAGCATTGACTGTTTCAGGTTTCGGGGATTCAAGAGACCAACGCTTGACCACTGGACTCACAAAAGCATGAAATCCGATCTCCTAAGTGCAAAGAGGGGATCCCACAAGGATTTGTTGTGGGTGCAGATTTTCTGAAAGGAAAATAGAAGAGCCAGGGTAAATCTCTTTGGGCTGGTGAAAGGGAAAGATCCTGTGTTGACGTGGACCTTCCGACCTACGGGTTGTGGAGAGGGAACGTGCATCGATGTCAAGTAGTATCAGAGTGCAGAAAGGTTCTTTGCTTTCTGTAGTAGAGAAGAAAGAGAATTCACCATGCCGCCAAGGAGAAGGGATAGGCAAACACCCAATCCACCAGAGGATACAGAAATGCCGAGAAGAAGAGGTAGGCAAATGACAGATCCAATCATGGAGAGAGATATGTGTGACTTATAAGCCAGACTCGAAGACATGGAGACAGCACAAAGGCATACAGTCAGTGCTGGGGATCTTAGTGATTCCGAAAGTGAAATCGAGGCTGAATATGAAGAAGAAGTTGCAGCAGAAGATGCAACAAATGAACGTTTGATTAGAGCTATTGCAAGAATGGGTGCAAGAGCGAAAATGGACATTTCTGTTTATGAGGAAAACTTGGATGCAGAGGACCTTCTAGACTGGATTAGATCTCTAGAAACATACTTTGACTATGAAGATGTCGAAGAGGACAAAAAGGTCAAGCATGTTGTCACGAGGTTAAAGGGACATGCAACATTATGGTGGGATGAACTACAAGCTGACAGACGTTGCAAGGGAAAGCAGAAGATCAAAAGATGGGATAGAATGATCGTGAAGATGAAAGAGAAATTCATCCCCAGAGATTATCAGATTACTCTATTCAGGAGGATGCAGAACCCGAGACAGAAGCTGATGACAGTGAAAGAATACACTGAAGAATTCTATAGGCTGAACATCAGGGAAGGTCATTAGGAGAGCGATGATGAAAAAGTTGCTAGATACCTGAATGGCCTGAGATATGACATTCAGGATGAGATGAGCATGGTAACCATCCGAGCGGTGGAAGATGCTTATCAGATGGCTCTGAAAGTGGAAGAGAAGCTGAGCTGAAAACAGGGTCAGAGAGGTCGAGGCAAAAGTCATCCCAGAGGCAAATTAGTTGCCCAGGACAAGTATCAGAAGCCTAAGGAGGACTGGAAGAAACCTCAGACTCGAACTGAGAGAGGTGGAACCTCACAACGAGGGAAATATGTTGAACAGAGAGGACAACATACTGAGCAGAGAGGAGACTATGCTGACAATAATACTTTTCCTCGTACCAGAGGAAGAGGAAGAGGAAGAGGTGGAGTCATAACATGCTTCACATGCAAAAAGAATGGGCACAAGTCTTATGAGTGTCCAGATAAAAGAGAGATGGAGGAGAAACTCACATCGCCAAAGCACAGAGGTGAGATGTTGAGGCAGAAGATGCTGAAGGCGAAAGATCGCTGATGATGCGAAAAGTTCTTTTGACACCAAAGAAGGAGGTGGAGAGTTCAGTCCAAAGGACCAGACTTTTCCGGACTTCTTGCAAGACCAAGGACAAGGTATGCAAAGTCATTGTGGATAGTGGTAGCACAGATAATCTTGTTTCTACAGAAATAGTAGAAAAGATGGAGCTGGAGACGATGGATCATCCAAGCCCATACAGAGTTTCATGGCTACAAAAGGGACATCAGGTAAAATGTCACTAAAAAATGTTTAGTTGAATTTAAGATAGGAGGATATAATGATAAGATACTCTGTGATGTCATTCCTATGGATGTTTTTCATCTATTGCTGGGTAGACCATGGCAATATGACAGGAATGTGATTCATGATGGGAGAATGAACACATACACCCTAGAGAAGAATGGGAGGACTCACATGTTGCTTCCAATTAAGGATAAGGAGGTGAAAATGGAAGTAAGTAACACGATACTTCTCATGAGTGGGAAGGAGCTTCTTACAGAGGTTAAGAAGAAGGAATAACCACAATTCATTGTGGTCAGAAAGCCTAGAATTGTTTTGACCAGCACAAGAGTGGATGACTTACCAGAAGAAGTTCAAGAACTGCTAGAAGAGTTCGGTGATATAGTAGTTGATGAACTACCCCATTCGTTGCCACCGATTAGAAGTGTGAGTCATCATATTCATCTCATACCAAGAGTTAGTTTGCCAAATAAAGCTGTGTATAGACTGACGCCGCACGAGAATGAAGAGGTCAAAAGACAAGTCCAGGAGTTGTTGGACAAAGGGTTGGTTAGGTAAAGATTGAGTCAGTGTGTTGTTCCAACAGTGCTTAGCCCGAAGAAAGACGGAGGCTGGAGGATGTGTATTGACTTGAGGGCAATCAAAAAGATAACCATCAGGTACAGATTTCCATTGCCAAGGATGGATGATCTGATGGATTGCTTGAGTGGAGCAAAGTATTTTTCAAAGATTGATTTGAAAAGCGGTTATCATCAAATCCACATGAGAGAAGGTGACGAGTGGAAGACAACATTCAAAACCAACGAAGGGTTGTATGAATGGCTTGTTATGCCATTTGGCTTAACAAATGCACCAAGTACCTTCATGAGGTTTATGAATGAAGTCCTAAGGGAGTTCATCTGAAAATTTGTCATTGTGTATTTAGATGACATACGGGTTTTCAGTAAAACAATGGCAGAGCATCTGAAACATTTAGCTACAGTGATGCAGAAACTACAGCAAGAGAAGCTGTTGATAAACATGAAGAAATCCTCATTCATGAAGACAGAGCTCATTTACTTGGGGTTTGTTATTTCTGCAGATGAGTTGAGGATGGATCCAGATAAGGTGGAAGTGATTAAGAATTGGCCATCACCGAAGAATATATTTGAGGTGAGAAGTTTTCACAGATTGGCTAGTTTCTATCGAAAGTTCATCAGGAATTTCAGTGGAATTAGTGCAACGATGATGGATACAGTGAAGAAAAGACACAAGTCTTTTCATTGGACTGAAGAGGCTGACAAGAGTTTTAATCTGTTGAAGAGGAAGATCACATAACAACCAATTTTGGTGTTGCCAGATTTCCGAAAGACATTCCAAGTGAAATGCGATGCAAGTGGGTTTGCAATCGGGGCAGTCTTGAGTCAGGAAGACATGCCGATAGCATACTTCAGCCAGAAGATGAATGAGGCGAAAGTGAAGTACTCCACTTATGACAAGGAGTTTTATGCTATCATACAGGCACTGAAGAAATGGAGACATTACTTGATTTCGAAGGAGTTTGTCTTATACAGTGACAATCATGCATTGCAGTTTGTGACTCAATAGGAAAAGTTGAATCAGAGACATGTCAAATGGGTTGAGTACATGCAGAATTTCACTTTTGTGATTAAACATATTTTTGGTATTGCTAACAAAGTTGTTGATGCTTTGAGCAGGAAATGTTTGCTATTGCAGGAGTTCAGAGTCAAAATGTTGGGTTTTGATGATCTCAGGGTCTGTATAGAGATGATCCAGATTTTAAGGAGGCATATGAAGCAGCTGAGAACCCAATTCTCAGAGACAGAAGCCGATGGGTAGAATACATGATTCATGAAGGATTATTGTTTAAGAGTAATCAACTGTGTGTTCCGAAATGCTCCATGAGGGAGAATCTATTGAAGGAGAAACATAGTGGAGGATTGGCAAGGCACTTTGGTCATGACAAGACGTTCGCAAAATTGAATGAGTCATATTTTTGGCTGGGAATGCGAGCAGATGTCAAGATATTCGTGGATAGATGCAGAATTTTCCAGCATTCAAAGGGAAGGAAGCAGAATGCAGGGTTCTATCAACCATTGCCCATACCTGAGAGGCCATGGGATGCAATCAGCATGGATTTCATATTGGGGTTGTCAAGAACACAAAGAGGTTTTGACTCAATCTTTGTGGTGGTGGATAGATTTTCCAAGATGGCACATTTCATTCCATGTCAGAAGACCAGTGACACAACTCACATTGCGAATCTGTTTTTCAAAGAAGTCATTCGACTTCACGGCTTACCAAGAAGCATAGTTTCAGATCGAGATGCAAAATTCATGGGGCACTTTTGGAGGACCTTATGGAAGAAGTTGGGAACTAACTTTCTATTTAGTTCGGCTTATCAGCCTCAGACGGATGGACAGATAGAGGTAGTGAACAGAAGTCTGGGAGACTTGCTGAGAAGCTTGGTGACAGAACACCACAACCAGTGGGACAACATATTACCACAGACGGAGTTTGCTTATAAGGACTCAGTTAACAGAAGCACAGGGCAGAGTCCATTTCAGATTGTCTATGGCATGTAGCCAAGAGGATTTTTTAAATTGAGAGATTCATAACAGAATGCAACTAGGAGTGCTAGTGCAGAAGAATTCTTAGAGACGATGAAGGAACTTCACAGCCAGGTGAAGGAGCGTTTGCAGAATTCGAACCAGGAATATAAGCGCAGAGAAAATCAACACAGAAGACAACTTCAATTTGAGGTTGGTGATTTGGTTCTGGCACATTATAGAAAGGAAAGGTTCCCAAGAGGAACATATAACAAACTAAAGATGAAGAAAATCGAGCCATGTAAGGTCGTGAAGAAATTTGGGGCAAATGCTTACGAGATTGAATTACCCGATGGGATCGGAATTTCTCCGATATTCAATATCTCAGATTTGTACCCATATAAAGATGGGAAAGCAGGGACAGGAGATGAACAACCAGTGATCCAGTGGACAAAGTAGATGCTAGTTGTAGATAAGCCGCAGATGGAACGCATACTGGACAAGAGGGTCAGTAAAAAGACCAGGCAAAAGCAATACTTTGAATATTTGGTCAAGTGGAAAGGCCATCCAGTTGAAGATGCCAGTTGGGAAAACGAAGCAGAGATCTAGAGGCATGGACAAACCATGTGAGAGCTCATGGACAGGATCCCATGAAAAGTTTCAAGCTAGGGAGTATGATGCAGGAGCATCTCAAGTGAGCCAGCGTGAAAACAAAAGACAGTTGGACAAGCGCCAACGCAAATTTTGAAATTACCTTGAAATTGATGCGCCATATTAAATAAGATAATTATGAAGGAGCGCACTTGTATAATGTAAACGAACCTCGAGCGATTTTCTCTCGTCCTTAGTAAATAGAAGATATTTATGGTAGTTAATGCAGGTAGGTAGAATTGAATGTGTAGATTAGACAATCTTAGAGCGCAAGAGAGAAACGGGATATAGACACCCTCCTTGTGTATTGTAACATTAGTGTATGAAGAGCATAGAGGAGAAGCAGAGAGCTGTGTAGCAGACTCCATGTACAGAAGTTCTGAATTAATACAAGGAAGTTGTGAATCAAACTCATGGTGTTCATATATTCTCTGTGTATGCATCTTTGAATGTTATGCTCATGAATGTTTTACTCTTTCTGCCATGCAATTGCTTTTATGCTATGTATGAATGATTTCTTGTTGAATGTTTGAAATATGAGAGGAAAGGGTAATGGAATGAGTTTTAATTGTTTCTCTATCTGAGCAAGAGTTCCTGCAAGGAGTGCAGTAGAAGTTGTCCGCAAGGAGTGCGTCGACAAGAATTCAGGGTTGCGTCTCTGAAAGCTCAGGTAGTTTTACTTTTGTTCTCATTTCCTCAGAAGTGCAGTTGGCACAGAAGCCGTGCAAGGAGTGTGCAGGCCAAGTTAAGCCTTAGAGTTGTGAATTTGAGTAAAGCATTTAGAGACTGTACTGCAGGTGTGCGCAAAGTCGAAGGGATTCAACACTTGGAAGTGTTTGAAGGTTGCCACAAGGAGTGCACGCAAGAGTCTTCTTTAAGACTTGACGCTGAGAGAAAGCTTAGGAGGTATAGGACCTTCGAGTAATCGCAAGGAGAAGCACATGAAGCTTGTGCCGTGGAGTGTTTAGCAGGCGTTGCAAGTTTGTGTGCGGGTGGACAAGTTTTTATGGAGGAATAGTTGGTTCATTTTGCAGAAATCATCAGGAAGGATGGACGGTCGGAATTCTCTGAAGAGAATTCGTGAAGCCCCATGAACCGTTGGATCTCACGGAGGAGCAGGGGAGATACGGTGAGAATTCCCGAAAGGTTCTAAGCTCAGGAGGAATAGGACCATAGATCCAAGCCACAAGGGCCGTTGGATTTACACGTGGATATTTGTATTGGGTTTTCATGGGTGGAAGTCCCATAAATCTTGCAACGAGAATCGCGATATTCCGAAACGTGACATCCTAAAAGCTAAATGGATTTGTGGGCCACAGAGGAGTTAGCGAAGAGGACAGGTGGTGCACTATTGACATGGAGTCAAACTCCATTTACCGTTTCAGACAATCGTGGAGTAAAGTTCCGAAACCTTTGTATTAGGATTCGGGATATCGCGAAGTCTGAAGTGCCGATGAAGTGAAGTGGCATTGAAAATTCAAAGCGCGCGAGTGTATCAGAATTTTAGAAAATTGGGTTTCGGGAATTGTGGGGACAAGTTTCTTGACATCGCGACCGTCGAAATCGCGATAAGGAAACTCCCGAAAGGGAAAGAGAAGGGTCAGCGTTGACTATTTCGAGTTTCGGGGATTCGAGAGACCAGCGCTTGACCACTGGACTCGCGAAAGCGTGAAATCCGATCTCCTAAGTGCAAAGAGGGGATCCCACGAGGATTTGTTGTGGGTGTAGATTTTCTGAAAGGAAAATAGAAGAGCCAGGGAAAAGCTCTTCGGTCTGGTGAAAGGGAAAGATCCTGTGTTGACGTGGACCTTCCGACGAGTTGTGGTGAAGGAACACGCGTCGACGTCATTTCGTTGATGGATGTAGGCTGACAATTGCTTGCTATTCTGACTCACATAAGGAGTAAAGGGGCCATGCACATAGACTCGATATTGAGGGAGAGGTGTTGCAGAGTCTCTGTCACAACCTACTAGCACTCCCACCGTGGCTCGAATTGTAGGTTAAGGATTACCTAGTTCAATAGGTCCACGATGCCGTGAGGGCGGACTGAGACAATCGCTCATAAATATTTCTAAGGGGCACACAATAAGGCGGGGTCCTTATTCCTTAGAGACCCTTAGTCTCTCACAAGGTCACCCGAATGGAGTGTTAACTCCAAGGGTTGGAAAATTACCAAAACCAGTCAAAGGAGAGTGGCACCCTTGGAGCATGAAGTGCATATTGAAGGGCACGTCGCGAAAGTAACACTTGAGTCAATGAATCTAGGTGGCCTAGAAAAGCTTGAGCGAATAATTAAACATTGTAGAATCTTTAAACACTATCGGATTTAATTAATTAATTAAGGATTGAAATTATTAATTTTACATCCCCAAATGAAAGTCTAAGCATATTTAAAATTTAAGCCTAAGTCTAAGTTTGGGTAAGAAGACTAAAACTAAATTATAAATTTAATAAAAAGGGGATGAGGTAAATCAATTTAAGAAATTAAGAAAAATGAAATAAACCTAAAGATGGATTTAATACACATATGTGGAAGAAAATACCAAATTGGAATTTAAGATAAGAAATGAATAAAGCCGAAAAAATGTGTACGCATAGAAAGGTATCTAGAGTCTAGTTGACACTAGTCTAACTAGGAGAAGATTCATATTTTAACTCAACTCAGATTTAGTAAGGTGTCAGTCATTAACTGAAAATAAGGGGAATAAAGAGACAACTATGAGTTATTTAAGGAGGATTTTTAGGAACACTGAGGGAAATTGAAATTAATTAAAATAAAATGTGGAATTACTTGTGCAACTTAGGGAAAGGGTGACAAGTGTAAGGGGGGAATAATTCTAAATTACTTAATTAAAAAGCGAATTAATTGTGCAAGTGGGGATGTGTCATGGAGAAATTCTATAAAACAAGTGGCCTAGATGAGAAATAGATCACACTAGTTAGAGGTAAAGTTATGTTGCAAAATTTTTTACTGGTTTTACTTGTGAGAGTTGGGATACCCAGCTTGAGAGAGAGTGATGGCTCTACCTTGCGAGGTGGCTCGGAGCTAGAGAATTTCTGGTTTGTGTGTGTGTGGACCCTTTGCGTATCAAGGGAAGAAGAGTACCTGTTATCACTGAAATTTCGTCCGCACAGGGCGACAAGAACTCAACATCATCAACACAGAAAAACAATCATCCATGGCACAAGGATTAACTCCACAGCACATCAAAAGGGC
>JZKD02S1761574.1:38994-68609 GCA_000966675.3 Picea glauca | reverse complement strand
ATGGTTGCATCTCTGATACATTTCTGTTATATTATTGAATATCTGCAATATCTCTGTGCATTTCTTTATTATATCTCCGCTCTCATTTCGTGCCGAAAATAATCCGGATCAATGGCTGAAAGGAAAAATTAGACAATAATGAACATGGCAAGAAGTCAACTCAAAGAGAAATGTTTGTCAAATACGTTTTGGGCTGAAGCAATAACATGCTCAGTTTATCTTCTGAATATATCTCCAATCACTAGTCTAAAGATTAAGGTCCCTCAAGAAGCATGGAGTGGGACAAAGCTAAATGTTGCACATCTCGGGACAGTTGGATGCATAACATACGCTCACATACCTTCTGAATTAAGGAAAAAACTGGATGATATAACTGAGAAGTGTATCTTTACTGGATACAATGAAACATGAAAATCATATAGGCTCTACAATCCAATATCAAAGAAATTGATTCTCAACAGAGATGTAAAATTTCTGGATAATCAATTCTGGAACGAATCCGAAAATCAGCCAATGGACAATCAAAATCCATTGCTTCCCATTCCTAAAAATGTTGAAAATTCAGGACAGCCGATACCTCAACCTGCCCTTCCAAGGCTGCAGGTACAAGGACAATTTGAAATCTCTCAAGATAACTCAAATTTCAGCAAAAATTCATCCTTTGAACTTCAAAATAAGAGAACTCAAAGTTTGAGAGAAATCCATCAGCAGTTGGATGACATTGAACAACAAAACCTTTTTGCATTAATTTGTCATGCCAACCTACATCTTTTAAAAAGGCAGCTATAGAGCCACATTGGGTTCAAGCTATGAACCAAGAGATTGACTCCATTGAGAAGAACAAGACATGGGATCTTGTTGATCTGCCCAAACACAAGAAAAGTATTGGTGTTAAGTGGGTTTACAAATCTAAACTCAATGAAAAAGGACATATTGAAAACACAAGGCAAGACTTGTTGCCAAAGGATTTTCACAACAACTAGGTATTGATTATGGTGAAACTTTTGCTCCAGTAGCAAGGTTGGACACTATAAGGACTCTCTTATCCATAGCAAGTCAACACAAATGACAAATATACCGGATGGATGTCAAGTCAAATTTCCTGAATGGTGTCCTAGAAGAAGAGGTCTATGTGGATCATCCACCTGGATTTCAAGTCAAAGAGCAGCCGACCAAAGTGTATCAGTTGAAGAAAGCCTTGTATGGCTTAAAGCAAGATCCAAGAGCTTGGTACAACATAATTGACACTTGATCACTAGTGGTTTCAGCAGAAGCCAAAATGAGCCAACTTTATACACCAAAATAAATCAACATGGTAAAATTCTGATTGTATGTTTATATGTTGATGACATGATATATACTGGAAATCTTGCTTATTTGCTATCAGATTAGAGCCACTTACATTGAGGACGGTAATTTGTGGGTTTTCCTCCAATGAAAGAGTTTGCGCTTTAAAATAAATTTTACAGTGCATAAGTTCTTTTTGAAATTTCTCAATCTGGCCGATGTGTTGTTGCTCAAGGGTATGTCGACAGAGTGAGGATTAGTACTCTTGCCTCTAGTTAAAACTGTGCGCGAAAGGCTGTCGAACCCCTTCTAGTTCCATTTCCTTTTTCATTGAGTAAAACTTAAACACATTTTTTTTAAAACACTCTTGAACAATTTCACTGCACCATGGCCATTCACAGGGTGTCCTAAATCCGTCACCATAAATCAAACGTACACTATTTATTTTATTTTATTTTATGATGTTTCACCATTATCATTGAAATACACTATTTCTATTATATATATCTCTTAAATATACTATTTTATACAAAAAATTTATATATAAATGATATTATAAGGTGAATTGAGTTTTTTTGAGTGGTTGGGATGAATGATTGTTATATTCCTTATCTAAGCTCAATTCTCGAGATGCTAAATTCTTAAAAAAGTATATTATTATAACAACTTCGAATTTTGGGAGAAATGATTGTTATACTTCCAAATGACATATTAAACTCTTAGAAAAATATATTATTATAACAGCTAATAACCTTGTTATTGAAATAATTTTCAATACTTAATAAATTTGATGACTTTTCTTTTAAATTTTTAAACTTTTATAAGTTATGAAAAAAAAAAATAATTACTTTGATAAAATCTTAATGACAATACTTTTATAATTATATCCTATACATTTTAAATTCATTAAAAATTCAAATTTCGTTGAGTAAAACTTAAACACATTTTTTTCAAAACACTCTTGAACAGTTTCACTGCACCATGGCCATTCACACGGTGTCCTAAATCCGTCACCCTAAATCAAACGTACACTATTTATTTTATTTTAGAGTAGCAGAGCTAACGATCAACGAGGACATAAAAATAAGATAAATTTCAGATATGTTTTTTTGGAAATGACTTCGATGTAATCAACAGATAACTACATTATTTATTATTATTTATTGCACATTTTAATTACAATAGAATTTAGAACAGGTGAATACACATGATATCGCATCGAACCATTAATAGAATAGAAGAAAAATATAATTAACTAAATAGTATATCAAAAGAACAAGTAATTACTACAACAAAACAATATTAAGAAATTTTGTTAAAGTTTATTATTTTAGGAGAGGTAATGTCTTTTATTTGGGAGAACCTTAGAATCGTTATGAGCTCAACGCCCCTAGCACACCATATTCATCCGGGAGGGAGGTTTCCCAGCTTACTAGCCACATCTTAAGAGGCGAGTCTCGGATTCCCCTCATCAATCATATTTGCGGCTGCGATGATCTATTGAGCTATCCATTTTTCCATGTGAAAAGGAACGCTGGAGCGGGTAAGGATTTTTTTCATCGGGTAAGGATTTTTTCATCAAGTCATTAAAAATGGTGTTCATGGTTCTTGCACCAGAATTCTTTAGTCCTAGAAATGGCATGGTGTTGGCCCACTTCAATGCCCAGCAAGGTAGCAAAACAAAGTATACGTGGTGGCATTTTTTAAATCAATATATTTTTACCTACATAAAACCCAATGTAACTACCTCCAGCGAAACAACAATGCATATCCTTGATAGTTTCCTTTCATGGGGTGTTGTATTATAGAGAATAAATTCAATCTTTTTGTTGCTGCAGGTTAATAATCATGGCAAATTATCATCTTTTTGTAAGCCTCTTCACATAGTCTGAAGAGCAGCCCGACCCTATGAAGCGCAGAGCTTACACTGTCTACGAGAGCATGGGATGCAATATTTTTCATAGAGATTGGAGAACAGTACGCAGTCCGTAATACGCTCAAAAGATCATTGGAGACAGCAAAGCGTGAGGAAGCAAAGATGCAAAAGGACACAATGCTTAAAGACTCATGAGTATTTAAAGAATTCGTGAAATTCTTTTGCATTCTAAAGAATTCGTGAAATTCTTCCTTCGGGAGAAAATTCTGCAGAAGCAACAAAGGATAAGCTAAAGCAGTGGTAAGATCGGCCTCGTGAACTGATTTGAGACATTAATCAAGCTCAGAAATGACGAGGAGTGCATAGAAAAGGAAAACGTGTTTCAGCCATCAAATCAAGGCGAGAGCAACAACAATCGTGAGATCAAGAAAAGGTGTGCAGGCTTTAACCACCGAAGTTCTTCGAAATTTCCCGTATTCGGCGATTTCGTGTAAAGGTTGAAAAGGAGACAAAGTCTTTTGAAGTTCTGAAGTCAGAAACAAATCATGTCCGTCGATCCAAGAAGGAGACATGTGTCAAACGCTCAGTGCTTCGCCGGTTCGCTGTTCAGAAGAAACAACAAAAGAAGGTGATCAAAGATCTGAAGGCACAAGGCATGAAGTAGATCTAGTCTGTTGAAGCTAGAAGGGACATGCGTCAAGCGATCCCACACTTCAGATCTAGAGCACTTCATAAGAAAGACGGATACGAGAAGCCCAAACTCCCAAAGCCCTGAAGCTCGGAGTTCATCTGGATCGTCCATCAACGAGGATACGCGGTGCAATATATTACAGTTTGAAAATTCGTACTTCGAAGGTCAGCACGTCTTAGCAGTCTAAAGCTCCCGAACGTCGAAGTTTCGAAGAAGATTTTGGTCGTTCCTTGCAAAGGCCTAAGGATCGTTGGATCTACACCTCTACAGATAGTTCATCGCCTCAACAATTCGTGAGTTTTGGGATTAAAAGAGGTGAAAGATCCCTGAAGCCCGAACTCCGGAAATAACTCCGAGTCGTAGATCTAGACAGGTAATTGAGACCGTCGATCTCTTCCCTGTGTCTAGAAGTTTGCAATTTCGAAAGATTGCGAGGTAAGAAAGGAATATCTCTCAGAGCCCCGAAAGCTCGAAGGCACAAAGTCCCGAAGTAATTATGGACCGTTTGATCGCAAATCAACGAGGATCATTGATCTTTGTAGCACATGCCTTATTCGGCAATTCGGCTATTCGGAGAAATTGAGACCTTCGCGCGTCTTAACGCCCAATGTCCGAAGACCCGGAGCGCCTGGTTTTCAGCCCTCGGTCACTTGAGAAGCTGAACTGTAAATTTCTCTTGGCTCTCGAGTAAACTCATATAGCCTAATTTCGCCATTAGAGGGGCTATAGTTGCTAAAGAACAAAGCTCATGGCTTTGAATCCGTAGATCTCATGCTCGGATAGTCGGATCTAGCCAAATCGAAGCTAAATAAGTGGTCTACCCTGCATTTTTCGATCCGAAGTCACTGAGAGAACTTCACAGACCTGGTTTTAAATGCAGGAAACAAGTAAGCACACAAATCTTTAAACAATTTTTTGTTGTTTAATTTTTTTCTTCAACAATGGCCACCTCAAGCAATTTAGGACCAACATAAGGACTGATTCTTCTTGGAAAGAATGATGAGTTTTGGTCTCTTCGAATGAGATCCTTCTTGTAAGAACAAGACTACTAGGATCCAGTGGATCTTGGATACGTGGAACCAGATCCAACAGACCTTGCTACCATGACCAATCAATAGAGAACTGCTCAGGCAACACAAAGAAACAAAGAAAATAAAGCCAAATCCTGTATTTAAAATTAAGTGGATGACTCGATTTTCTCAAAAATCACAGGCATTGTTACTTCAAAATAGGCCTGGGACATCCTTAAATCATCTTACCAAGGCAATGACAGAGTCAAAAAAGTCAAACTACAGACCTTGAGGACACACGCTGAAACTTTAAAAATGACAGAGTCTGAAAACGTTGATCAGTTTATGACCAGAGTCATGGGAATTGTAAACCAGATCAGATTGACTGGTGCAATTATCCATGATCGAAGAATTGTTGAGAAAGTCCTCAGAAGCCTATAACCAAAGAAATTTGAAATGGTTGTTATAGCCATCCTTGAATCTAAGGATTTGTCAAATTTTTAAACAGATGAATTAATGGGCTCTCTATTGATACATGAGACAAGACTCCATCTAGAAGATGAGTCAATAGCCAATGCCTTCACGACTCAATTCACCTTTAGTATAGGGAGAGGGAGGGGTAGAGGTCATCAAAGAAGAGGGAGAATTCCATGTAACCATCATTCAAATGAAGGTCACATACAACATAATCAAAATCAGAATTTCCAAGGTCACAGACAACACAACAAGAATTGGAATTTCCAGCCTCAAAGAGGTAGAGGGAGAAGATCAAATGACAAATCAAGCATACAATGCTATTACTACAAAAATTATGGGCACTATGAATCTGAATGCTGGAAGAAGCAAGCAGATCATCTCTCAGGTAGAGCACATGTCTCGAATCATGAAGGAGAAACCTCAGATGGTATGTTTCTCTTATGCCACAAGACTGAAGAACAACATAAAGATCTTTGGTTGCTGGACAGTGGAAGCAACAATCACATGACGGGTAACAAAGATTTACTCACATGCGTTGACTCTTCAATTTCATTTGATATTACACTTGGAAATGATTCCTTAGTCAAATTTCAAGGAAAAGGTATTGTACCTATTCTTGCTAAACAAAATGAGAAGAAAGACATAAACAATGTCTATCATGTTCCATATTTGAAACATAATCTATTAAGTGTAAGACAACTCATTGAACATGGCTATAAGGTACTTTTTGAAGGAGTATCATGTAGGATATATGATAAAACCCCCAATAGGAAATTGATTTATGAAATTCACATGACTCAGAATAGGATGTTTCCCCTGATCCCCAGAACTGCAAATTTGAACCAATCATATGCACACAGTGAATCCATACCTAATGAAACTATGGTTTGGCATACAATATTTGGACATCTACCCTTTCAGAGTCTAAGTCTTCTACAACAACACTCCATAGTCAAAGGTCTCCCTGTCTTCAAAGAGCAACATTCGCCATGTGAATCTTGCATTCTTAGCAAACATAGGAGAACTAGTCTTCCATAGTCCTCCACTCAAGCCAAACAACACTTAGAGTTGGTTCACACTAACCTATGTGGACCAATGCAAAGAGAGTCAATAGGTGGTAGATTTTATTTTCTAACATTTATTGATGACTTTAGCAGGAAAATTTGGATCTATTTTCTCAGACACAAGGTTGAAACATTTGCAAAGTTCAAAGAATTCAAAGATGAAGCTAAAAAACAGAGTGGAAAATATGTTAAATCTCTTAGGTCAGGTGGAGGAGGAGAATACAGCTCCAAAGAATTTGCAAATTTTTGCAAATCACAAGGAATCATCATGCAAACTACAACCAAGTATACTCCACAACAAAATGGAGTGGCTGAAAGGAAAAATGAGACAATAATGAACATGGCAAGAAGTCTACTCAAAGAGAAATGTTTTTCAAATACGTTTTGGGCTGAAGCAGTAGCATGCTCAGTTTATCTTCTGAATAGATCTCCAACCACCAGTCTAAAGATGAAGGTCCCTCAAGAAGCATGGAGTGGGACAAAGCTAAATGTTGCACATCTTAGGACAGTTGGATGCATAACATACGCTCACATACCTTCTGAATTAAGGAAAAAACTGGATGATATAACTGAGAAATGTATCTTTACTGGATACAACGAAACATCAAAAGCATATAGGCTCTACAATCCAATATCAAAGAAATTGATTCTTAGTAGAGATGTAAAATTTCTGGATAATCAATTCTGGAACGAATCCGAAAATCAGCCAATGGACAGTCAAAATCCATTGCTTCCCATTCCTGAAAATGTTGAAAATTCAGGACAGCCGATACCTCAACCTGCCCTTCGAAGGCTACAGGTACAAGGACAATTTGAAATCTCTCAAGATAACTCAACTTTCAGCAGAAATTCATCCTCTGATCTTCAAAATCAGAGAACTCAAAGTTTGAGAGAAATCCATCAGCAGTTGGATGACATTGAACAACAAAACCTTTTTGCATTAATTGTTCATGCCAACCTACATCTTTTAAAGAGGCAGCTATAGAGCCACATTGGGTTCAATCTATGAACCAAGAGATTGACTCCATTGAGAAGAACAAGACATGGGATCTTGTTGATCTGCCCAGACACAAGAAAAGTATTGGTGTCAAGTGGGTTTACAAATCTAAACTCAATGAAAAAGGACAGATTGAAAAACACAAGGCAAGACTTGTTGCCAAAGGACTTTCACAACAACCAGGTATTGATTATGGTGAAACTTTTGCTCCAGTAGCAAGGTTGGACACTATAAGGACTCTCTTATCTTATGCATAGCAAGTCAACACAAATGACAAGTATACTGAATGGATGTCAAGTCAAATTTCCTGAATGGTGTCCTAGAAGAAGAGGTCTATGTGGATCATCCACCTGAATTTCAAGTCAAAGAGCAACTGACCAAAGCGTATCGGTTGAAGAAAGCCTTGTATGGCTTAAAGCAAGATCCAAGAGCTTGGTACAATAGAATTGACACTTACTTGATCACTAGTGGTTTCAGCAGATGCCAAAATGAGCCAACTTTATACACCAAAACAAATCAACATAGTAAAATTCTGATTGTATGTTTATATGTTGATGACATGATATATACTGGAAATCTTGAGTTAACCAGTTTTAAACATGCCATGCAATTTGAGTTTGGGATGACAGATCTTGGCATAATGAAATATTTTTTGAAGATTGAGCTTGATCAATCAACCAAAGCCATTTTTGTCTGTCGGAAAAAGTATGCAACAGACATGATCAAAAGATTTTGCATGGAAGACCGCAATTCAGTAGAAACCCCTATACCCCTAGGCACAAAATTGAGCAAGCAAGATGAAGGCCCTACAGTGGATTCTACCATGTACAAAAGTTTATTAGGAAGTTTGTTGTATCTTACAACAACTAGGCCTGATATTATGTATGCAGCCAGCTTTGTTTCCAGGTTCATGGAATCCCCCAAAGATTCTCACTGGAAGATGGCGAAAAGGATTCAGAGATATGTTGCAGACACTCTCAATTTTGTCTTATGGTACACTTAGTCTGATGATAATCATCTCTTTGGTTACACAGATAGTGACTTTGCAGGCAACCTAGATGATAGGAAAAGCACCTCGAGACATGCTTTTCGCCTGGGCACGAACCTGATTTATTGGGCATCAAAAAAGAAACCCATAGTCTCAATATCTTCTGCAGAGGCAGAGTATGTCACTGCTACCTCAGCTTCCTATCAAGCTGTGTGTCTGAGAAGAATATTGAATTATATGTCACATACAAAAAAAGAGCCAACTCCTATGTTTTGTGATAACACATCACCAATTGCTTTATCCAAAAACCACGTGTTTCACAAGAAAAACAAGCATATTGACACTCGATTTCACTTCATACGCGAGCTAGTCAATAATGGTGACATTGCTCTTCAATTATGTGGCTCACTAGAACAACTCGCATATATTTTTACAAATCCACTAAGAAAATCCATTTTTGATTTTCAGAGACAACACTTGGGCATTATCAATGCTGATGTTTTTAACTATTGAGTTTAAGAGGGAGTGTTAACTATATATGTAACCTCGACAGTAGCTGATTGTACACTGCCAGTTGTACAATTGTTTCTTGATGTTCTTAATTTGCTTGAGCCTATTTAGCTCAACTCTTTTCCCTTTTCTAATATACTAAATAATACACTCAACATTATTGCGCTCTGCTCATCTTATTGTTTTCCATTTTCTATATTCTCTGCTTCACATTTTGTCAATTATATGGAGGGACTGGAAAACGTTTATGGAATCACTGGACGTATTCAATCATCTGTAGTATAATGAACCATGGTGACCATAAAGGAGGAGACATTAACTTCACTACAACTCGATTGTGGTACTGAAGGGACTATCAGTGTAAAGGATAGAGATGTGCAGAGGGTTCTTCATGGAGGTACAGAGGCTTCTTCATGGAGGTACAGAGGGTACTAAAATAGTGGTGAGTCACAAGTGCATTCTCATGGATTTATAAGATTTAGTTTGCAGGAAGAGTACACGCATTACATATCTTACTCATTTATACCACAATATACACATAATTTATTACCTGATCTTACTTGTTTATACCAAAATATGCACATAATTTATTACCATATCTTACTTGTTTATACCACAATATACACATAATTTATTAGAAGTGTGCGTAATAATTTCTATAGTGTCTCCCTTTCTTAATCCATGAACGTTTGGACTGATGTGAACAAGGCACCACTTCTGGTTTACCCACTATCATCGTGGTTCACCCCTCAACCCCATCTCTTAGCTTTCTATTTGCCCAGGTTCTAACAATCATAGAGCCCAACGACTTTCCAAGAAAATCTGAGGGGGGGCTGAAGGAGCACCTACTGAAATCAGATATGTGCATTGCAGCTCGTAGGTTGTATCTAGCACCGAGTGTGACCCGTGGCATCATTTTGAAAGGGGAAAATGTCCTTTCCTATAGTTTCCGCAGTGCTGGGGTGCCTTACTTTCTCCAAAGGGAAGCCGGGATCAACTTCAATGGGCGGTGATGTTGTGCTTTCTTTGGTGCTTAATCAACTTGTCCATTTTCAGTATCCATCCATTTGTCATTTTGAAGGATAGCTGGACAATTCATGGTTATGATACACGATGAGATCATTCTAAACATATGATACATATAGTAAGACCCTAAGGAGATTTGAATCAAAATAACCACAACTATGAGGTAGAGTGCTACAACATGGTTCACATACTGAGGACATGAGTGATCCTTATATTGGATTTCCTTTTGGGAACATTCCGAGGTGGCGAACCTAAACCTCCTTATATGACTTTGGCCAAGCATGACAAATTTGGAGAATAAATCTCTTCTTTTAAGCATAGTAAAGAATTACTACCTCACATACATCACATCTATTATGCCAAAGAAATTGCAAACTTTGCAAAATACAATCATACAAAAATCAAATTTGGATTTATGCTAAAATATATGAATATTTAAAAAACTAATTAAGTTTTTTATATTTTATATAAAAAAAATAATTATATGTTATATAGTTTATATATAAACAAATTTTACATATTTGATATTTAATAGTTTGGATATCCATTTACATACAAGAATATATATAAAAAATTAAATTAATTATATTTTGTATAAAAAAATTAATTATCTTTTATATATTTTATATATATGCAAAAATTACATATTTGATATTTGATGGTTTGGATTTATACTCACATATAAAATATATGTAAAAAAAAATTAATTAAAATTTATATATTTCATATATTTTGGTTTTTTTCAACAAAGATAATGTCACGATCCAATTAGTATTGTAGTTTGTTAAGAATAATCGCTGGAAGCGAGGAAATGTTCTTATAATTTAGGTTTAACAATAAAGTCTGAACCGATAAAAGAACTCTTTGAAAAGTGATTCAACCATTCAGAGAGTAAGTCATGAGGCCTGCCTTGATTGGATTTCTATACATACGCTATTTCAATCAGTGAGTTTTTGAAATGAGCGACTACTTGCTATAGATAGCCTCCGCTGTACGACATGCAACAAACTTATCATAGCACTAGAACCCCAAATAGGAAGGATTGGAGGGAAGAATAACACCAGTCAGTTTCTTGTTTACGCAAAGTTTTGAGTGGGGAAGTTGCGGTGCTACTATTTGGATATCTGTAGCAAAAAGAGGATAAATAGACTTCACAAAGATATTACTTTTCGTGCCCTTATCATATGTAGGAACATTGACTGGCCTAACCCAATCCATCTGAAACTTTCGTTGGAATTTAAAAAATGAATTGCTCAAAACAAAATTTTACTGTATGAAGAGGAGGTAGACATAAAACAAACAAACTGAAGGGTGCAATAAGAACTTAAATAATAAGGTAAAATAGTCACTTATTTTTAAAAATTATTTATAGTAACCATTTTTTTTAAGATCTTAAGTCTATTATTCAATCAGATAAGATCTTAAATTTGTTATTCAATTAGATTGAAGAAAATGTTTTTTTTTATTACATAAAAAATAAAATTTTGAATTTACTATCTCAAACTTTAAAGATTACAAAAAAAAATTATAATCTTTAACATTGACCTTCAATTAGTTTGTCTTTGACCAAATGTATTTTGTATAATTTTCAAGTTCTACATAGTTCTATGTAGGAGAAAAAATATAAAATATCTTTTATTGAAAAGCCTTGTCTTTGACCAAATGTATTTTATATAATTTTCAAGTTCTACATAGTTCTACGTAGGAGAAAAAATATAAAATATCTTTTATTGAAAAGCCTATTGAATAACATCTTATTGCAGAATTTATTTTATGATTTTAAAATATATCCTAGGCTTGAGTTTCATGTATGATTTTAAAATATATCATAGTTTCATGTATCATAGGTTTGAGGTTAACATATAATAAAGGCATTATGAAAATTTTGTATAACCAAACTTTCATTAAAATTTTGGTTTTTTTTTTTTTTACATATTTTCCTCCATTGGATTGCTAAACAATTATGTCTATTGATAATTGAACAATTATGAAAAGTCTCTAAAGTGTAAGTCCAAAGGGTTAATAGGTAAGTCACAATCACAATTGAAAAGGGTAATTCGAAAGGATAAGTGTCCTTTTATGCAGTGAATTTTGGCACTATTGACCACCCACCACCACCACCATCGTCAATACTCCTTATATATTCTCAATGTAGTCGACTTCCAACACCATCATATGAACAACAAAGTACATATAGATTACACACTTAAGTAATCATTATCACTTCTTTATAGTCACTCCTTCACCATCACTTCTTCATAGGTTCCTTCGTTGTAGTTGTTTGTTTGCACTTCTTCATCGGTTCCTTCGTTGTGGTTGTTTGTTTGCACTTCTTCATCGGTTCCTTCGTTGTGGTTGTTTGTTTGCAGGGTTCCTTAGCTGTGGTTGTTTGTTTCTGCAAGGTTGAAATACTTGTAAGTTTATACTATTTCAAAATAGGTTTATGTTTTATTTTATTCATTGTTAATGTAGTAGTACATTTATGCTATTCTACTAGTATGTTTATGCTATTCTAATAGGTACTTATCATGCTATTCTACGATTCTATTATTTCTGTAATTTTAATTTAGTAAGTAATTTTTTATTTTTTATTTTTAATTTAGTAAAAAATATAAATTTTGAAATCAAATTAAGTAGCATAAATATTGCATTGCAAGTGGGAAGGACCAACCTGAGCTAGAACCTTTGACTAAAGTTTTGAAATCAAAGAAACCTGTAATATAGAGGGTGGAAAGAGGTGCATTATTAGAAGAAATTATAATATTATAATTTCTTCTTATACCCTGTAGCATTACAGAAATAAGAAAATAACATTTTTCATAGAAATAGGACAAAGATCAGGTAGACATGCAGCTCTGCATTATATAAGCTGCTCCAGAGCAATATAGTATGTCTCTATCTCCATACCTGCAAGTAAATACACACATAAGAACTTATTTCAAAAAGAAATCTACCAATCTTAGAGTACAAAAAGTATGCAAATCTTCATATTTGTTCACAAGGAGCAATTCGGGATCCCTGTTGGTTTTTCGGGATCCCTGTTGGTTTCCAGGATATATTAAAACAATATTTAAAAGGAGAAAGCTACTCTGCATGTAATGCGTTTAATTTCTAAATCAAAATTATGTACAAGTAATCAAGCTGTGAAAACTCGGCCTAAGCTGGCTGGCATCATACATGTATATTTTATATAATTCTGATAGAGAACCATCAACCATCCATCCATTTTTTGGAGTTTTAGGTCTGTGGCGTCTCTTTTCTCAAGTCCACCACCACCACAGTGATATTGTCAGAGCTTGCTGACATTGATTTTCAGACATACTCGCATCAAACAAAATGTGTTAAAGCCCAAGAATGAACCAGCCTCACCAAGCCTAAACTAACACAGGAAGGGAATAACCAAACCAACTAGCATGGCAATACAGATAATAATAACCTTGTTATAATAAAGAAAGCAAAGAAAGCATATAAATCCAAACCGCCTTCTCACATAATAATAACTTACCACACCACATAAACACTAAATTCAAGGTAATCTAGTTTATATAGCTTCTTCCTTCCTTCATTGAGTAGGTAGTCAATCTACGGATCGGTCCATTCGAGGGGGAAAGCTGTGCTATCCAACCAACCATCAAGGGGGCAAGGCGGTAGCGATCATTCCTCGTCCAGGGGGAAAGCGTTTTCGCTCATTATCCTCAACCCGCGGTAGCGCTCCAACCTCAAGGGGGTTTAAGATCCAGATCCAATTCTATATCCAGCTGCGCCAATTCCAGATCCATATCCATCTTAAAATTCTAATGTTGATCCAAATTCCCAGTGAAAACACCAATAACGACGACATAAGCACTAGATATGTCATGTTTTTAAGGAATGCGATTATTGGGTGCTATATTCTCTGGTAGTCTCACAATAGCTTTGGTGCAAGAATAAGATGGCTGGCTACTTTGTAAAGAAGAGAAGAGGAACCGTGCCCGACCGGAAGCGAGAGAGGGTTCAAGCTTCTTCATTCAATCAACAATAAGTATAACCTGCTCTATCATAAAAGACAGAATCACATTCATGCTTGCTTCGATATCTCTTCTCTATGTCTTCTCCCGGTGACTGGTTCATTTCTGATGCTTCCACAACGATCTCGAGTTCAAGAACAAGTCCTCAGCCTTAGGTCCTTCCTTTCTTGAGTCTGCAGAGCCTGGAGGTTTCTATAATAGTTCCTTCTCCCGCCAAAAACCTTTCAAACCTTTCAACAGTTACCGTAGGCCTTAGAACTACTTTGGACGACAACGACAATGAGCAGTCGAAGAATACGATTCAGAGCCCGAGGCCAGGAGCAAGATGCGAAGAGGCAGCATGGTATACAGGTGGAAGCCAACAAATTTGGGTCTGATTGACATGTATTTGGGTTAATTTGGATGTAACTAATTTGTGTGTAGTTAAATTAACGGTGCCAGGACAGATTTAGGTTTAGTTTGTAATTAACATCACTTTTCATCTAATTTGTAATTAATTAACTAACAACCACTGTGCATGTGTTACTCATGTCCGTATGCATGTGACATTGCCCTCCCTTTCACCACACTTGATCAAACCCGAAACCTAGAGCATAAGCATTAACAGCAGCCACAACAACAATTGCTCCTCCATAGTAAGCATTAGTAGCACCGCCTCTGCAGGTTTTCTCGATGGATTTGTTGGTGGCAGATTCACGAGCAACCCAGTGGTCGATAACTAGCTGTGGCCCTCCTAGGCTGCTTGCGTTCATGAGTAGATCGAATTATGGACAAAGGGTTAGACGTACGGGCGAAGGAAAACTTCCTGCTATCCATCCATACAAGATCAACAAGCGAGACTAACCCTTCCCCTCAACGAGAAAGAGCTAACACATCTATTTGGTGTGGGAAATATATTTTATACCTTGTATTCTTAAGACTCTTTACGATAGTATTAAGGGTTTGGCATAGTCGTCGACCTAAGGCCCTTACCGTCGTATTTCTATGAAGATGAAGTAATAAGACAACAATTATCTAGGGGAGACGCCTGGAGAGAGAACCCTAATGAGGTGCTATGGTGACGAAGTGGGTACCGAGTATTTAATGAGGGGAGGATTCATAACTTAGAAGTAAATGACCAATATCATTTAAGTTGTATTAAGGGAAGTTCTAAGCTTTTGGGGGGTCTTCCCAATCGCATTTCTATTACTATTATCACATATCACATCATGGAGGTGTTGAGAGTGTTGGATGGTGGTTGTTGTTGCCCCTCATCACAATCAACTCTAGAGCATCCATCGGGGGAAAAGGAATCAACACACCAATCGTTAAGTATGAATATTCCGACCAATTCAAACTTTTTCATTTGTGGTTTTATTTTTCAATCTTTCTAGACTTGCGGATGAAGGTACGCATATTTTCCCTTTTATTTTCTCATTTTTAAGACAACATGCAACTCGAAAGGGAGTTTGGAATCTGTGGTGGATGTTAAGAAATATATTCCAAATCTTTCAGGTAGTTATTTGGTTAATTCCATAACAACATATGTTGAATTTATATTTCTCATTAGACACAATAGTCCATACCTAGATTTATTAAAAACACCATTCAGATAAAAATATAAGAAATCATTAATTAAGTTTCTATGGAGTTTTCCAAAAACCCTTTATATGAAAATATATTGGTAATAATATCTTTAGGCAGTCATGTTTAAAGACATTTTTTATCCCAAATAGTGTTTTCTTGTAAATCCATTTTATCCCAATTAGTGTTTGCTTGTAAATCCAAGGGTTAATACATATCTTTTAGCTTAGATATGGGGCAAAGTGCAAAGAGTGAAAAAAATAGAGAGGTTCCATCTTTGAAATCTTTTCGATACCAGAGCACTCACTAGATCTGAGATAATATAGATCTGTGTTATTTCATCTAAACACCAATTTGATTCTTCATCTTGCGTGTGAGAAGGATCAAGAAAAAATGAATAAAATAAAGAAAAATTAAGAGAATATTGAAAAACATATCGAAATAATTTTTATACCTCAGTACTCAATATATCTGGTATGATATGGATCTATGCTAATGTATCTAGACAACATTAATACCTCACCCTTGGTCACACGAGTAGAAACAACTATTGCAACAACCTCTACGCGCAATTTATATTAGAATTTGTATACAAAACTTACTACACAGTTCATATATCCAGAAATTTTTATAGCGTTATATCCATAAAGTTTTACAGCAAGAAATAAATATATGGTTTAGAGTCTTAGTGTTCTTTGAAATATAGGGTTATAACCTTATATCCAGAAATTTTTTTAACAAAAAATAAATATATGGTTTAGAGTGTCTTTCATAGCAGTATTTACTATTTAGTAGTCCAGTTCTATCATTGGATTTAGTAAGTACATGTATGAAGTAAAGTGATTACTAGAAAGAACTGATCCTTTTGAATGACAAGTAATGAGACCGTTACTTCTTGAACTACAATTCTTGTCCATGTGCTTCACCCTATTTGTGTAATTCATTAGTGTCATTAATCTCGTTTGTGATACATTACCCCTTTCCCCTTAACCAAAAATGAAAACTTTCATTCTTTACTAGTAATATCCTCAGTGAAGATTCAAATTCATAATATGAATTAACCATAAAGCTATTTCCCACGCGTATTTCTGAGGAAATTTTGAACTCAATCAATTTGAGTACATGTTACTACATTGCCATGTTTGGCCACCATCAAGAATTTACTTATGATTTTATCCCATACTAAGTCTGGAATAAAAACCTGACCTTCAAAGTAGGCTATATTATGGCCTTTCCATATAGATTCTAGAATATAGGATGACCTTATAAGTTACTACTAACTAGGAGTAACTTATTGACTTGGGTAGAGTTCTGGAATCTTTTCTTCATTCTATTCCAGATTATGTTGCACAAGACTCTGACAATAACCATTTTGTTCTTAATGTCCTCTACCTAAGACTCCAAGTCAAATACCTCTAGTAAAGGCTTCAATAGCCTTTGAACTTAACTACATAACAAGAAGATAGGACTAACATCATATTCTCCCTACCAACAAATTGAGAATCTATAGGGTTGTCTCCTTGCCAATTGTTCAGTTAACTCTGTTGCATAAAAGGCCCTATGCACCAATCTATAGTCAAAAGCATTCTCCTTTGGTCTCTCCATTTTCCACCAAATCCTTTTGCAACAGATTTGGTATGCCAGAATGATGAGAATTGTGTCTTTCTTTCCACTTTAGACACTTTTGCATACATATGATATTTCCCTTTTTTGTAAAAGGGGCCACTTCCTATGTCTCTTCACTTTCCTCCATATTTTCCTCCACTCTCAAGAGCTGTCAAAACCATTCAGAACCTTTTCTAATACCCTGTGAGATTAAAGAGAACCTAGTTAGAATTTCATTAACCACCACTGACACATTAGTTATTCTCGAGATTCCACCAATTTGGTCACTGGGGAAGGAAATTTTCTATTAACAGATAAAACCAATACAGAAGGCAGCCATGCATTACCTTTCTTCTTCAGGATTGTCATGAGAAAGTCCCATTCTAGTCTGTCATATGCCTTTTCCATTCAAATTGTGGTACATTGAGGATCTTCTCCTACCTGTAACTGAGTCAAGGGCTCCTTCCACAACTATCAAGTTGTAAACCTTTAAAGGATCTTCCTTCTTGGAACAGATGTAGTATGGTGGTAAGAAATAGGAGAATTTGTGGATGGACTCCACCTGTTGGGAAAAATTTTTGCAATTATCTTATAACTAACACAAAGATAAGTGAGTCACCAGTTCCAGATGTTATCTCAAACTTACACTATCAGAGATATCTAAGGTTGTGAAGGTTTCCTTCACTTCAGAGTGAACCCTAACAAGAAAATACACCTGTCTTCTGATATCTCTAAATAAAGAAGATATATATTCCATAATAGGCATGTAAAATTCTACGTCAACAAACCCATACCACCCAGAAAAACTTTCATTTTTTTCCTTTTGTCAACAAACCCATACCATTTCTTTGTTTCATGTAGGGTAGCCGGGTAAACAGTTGCCATCATTTAACATAAAGAGAACGGTTGCCATCAGATGTAGACTAACTCTACTGGCTTGACCTCGCTTCTGTTGTTCTTCCCTTATTGTTGTAATTTAGAAACCCAGCTACTCATTCTAAGGATCTTGCATTGTAGCCCATGCATTGGGTTTTCTGGGTGTTGGGACTTCCCTACTACCATTAGTTGCATGCCAAAGAAAATAGATGTAAGATGAGCAAGAGTTGTTCGCAAGATAGGCAAGTGGCTAGTACAAAGGTTGACATATTTAGTTGTTGACTAATTAGCATCATACTACTTAGCACTTAGTAAACAGATTCAAATTCCAATCACTATCATCAAGCATTCTATCTGGAATATTCCTTCTTGAAACTCCATGATCACACATAAATTGATTCCTAGCAATAGTCCTTTTGATAAACCATCTGCCTATATATTGAGTTCTTCGTATACATAATGATAGGATATATTGGAGAACAATGTCTCCATTATTTTCATCTGAGTTAGTGTTGAGTGCAAAGTCATATTTCCCATCCTGTATCCTTCATCCAATTTATAACCACATCAAAGTCACCAAAAACCTGCAATTTTGTGACCCCCTTGTCTATTGCCAGCTTATTAATAGCTTCAAAGCCATCAAATCAACATAGTTATTAGTACCCCCTCGTAGACCTACTTTGAAATCAAAGAAATGAACATCATTTAAAAATAAGGAACCTCCTGTGCCACAGACAACATCTTGATCTTGGCTAGCACCATCAAAGTAGCCCCAAGATCCTAACTTATTAATTTGAGGTTGCTTCAATATCTTGGGTTTTTGTATCTTTTGGTGTATTTTTATTCTTCCAAGTAGATATTTAATTTGACATGCGCATTGAAATGGAGGGATGTATCTCTTTTGAAATATATCAACATTTATAGCTAACCATATGAATCAAAAAGTTGCAAAAGGAAGAGCTCTATAGGATTTAGGCTCTTGATTCTAGATCCAATTTTTCAAAGCCTCCTCCACAGTATGCCCCTGGTACCCTCCTCTACAACATGTTAGTTCCTTCATCTCCCTACTATTAGTAATATTACAAATTGTTGAATTTTGTTGCAATTAATTACCTTGTAAGTTTCCTAATTTAGGGTTGCTTTAGTATCCAGATTCTCAGATCTAGTTCCAAATTTCAAATTTCAGATTTTTCAAATTTTAGTTCTCTTAACAGGCTTTAGTGCTGGCACATAATAGGTGACATTGATTCAATTATACTTTTGAAACCCTAGACCATTGGACTAATTGAGGATAGTGTTTGAACTTTGTAGGTTTGGAGATTCATTAATCATTGACAGGTCAGATAAGTTCAATGCCCATGTTACCTCTGAGATCAATAAAATTTGTCTAGAACATTTTTGGCTTTCTTTTTACTTTGTTATTTGATCGATTTTGTTTCCAATAATGTTTTCCATACCCTTGTACACCTATACCAAATAAATATTGTCTATGGTTTTTGTCCTAATCAAAGCAACCAAAGGTTTTGTGAAGCTAATAACAATCTTGCTCCATCAATAATAATATGCAACAAGCTTCTGAATCATCATTTCCTTCTCTCATTCCACTCCCCTCTATATAATCTATATGTAATTAATAACAGTTGGCACAGGGGCAGACCCAGGGTTCAACGCTTCAACAACACACCAACAAAACCCTAACTACCGGACTTTTCGGCAACACCTGGGAAGCAGGCGAAGTCTCACCCGAGGTAGAAGCAGGGGGGGTTACAGGACTCAGGTGTCTGTAACCAAGATGGGACACAGATCTGTGATAATAATGCTTCACTAAGTATTATAGCAACACTTAGAAGATGATATGTATTAATTCATTAGCCTCATTAACATTGCAGAACAAACCCTAAGATAGATCGACGCAGTAACAATAAAGATTAAGCACTTCGATTGTTTAGCACATAAAATTGAGTTAGATATAACGTTCATTCATTCTTAACAAGACTAAAGCACTAAGCATCAACATATCTATCTAACACACATAATAAGCAAAGAACTGATCAGATTCATAACATAACCAACAAAGCACAAAGCAAACCAAAGACACAAGATATACGTGGTTCACCCCAGTGTGGGGCTACGTCCACCAACTGCTTCGTCTTCTTTATTATTCTTCAATATCTTATATTCATCCGCTCCTGTGCACTAAGACACAGAGCCAAGCTTCGCACCAGACAGGAGACCTGCGCACTGCACACCAGATCCTCCTTCCCAAAACTAGGTCAAGGCACAGAGCCAACTTCTCTATAGAGCACAGAGCCTTACATACGCATTTTGTTGCACAAAGAAACCCAGAACTACTTGCACTTAGCATCTTTTTCTCCTATTTTCTCTCTTTCTACATTACATTCTTACTTATTTATACTTTTACAATAAGGCCTAATCATGGGTAAATCCATGGACCGACATCCCATAACCCATTACAAAAACCCTAAGGAACCCCTTACTAGGTCTACATAGCCCACAAAATAAGTGAGATCCGCGATCTCATCTCTACCTGGGTGCTCCATATTCGACCAGCCGTTGAAGTCCAAAAGTGGTGCAAACCTGACCAAGATTTCCTCAAAACTTGGTCGAGGGCCAACAAGCCCCCAACACTCACCTGTGACTCGTCCCGAGCCACTCAGGTCTGGTCAATGCCGCTTCGAAGGCCTCTAGCTTCACTCGAGCTGCCTCGACTTGCTGTTTCTCCTGAGCCTTCTGCTCAGCGAGCTCTTGGATCATTTTCTCTATAACAGGCCCTTCCAGGCGTTGTTCTATTGTCGCAATCACTTGGTCCAATTGCAAACCTTGTCCTTCAATTTATTCAAACACCTTGCAGGATTCATCCTGCACAAGTTGTAGTTTCTGCATGACTTCCATTACCTTGCCCTCGATGGAAGTAGTCTATTGTTGTACCGCGCACTGTTCCTGAGACCTCTTCATTCTTTCAACTGTGGTGAGTAGCTTCATCTTCGCCTTCATGGAGAAGGCCTGCTGTTGCACCTCCTGTAACCGTGCTTCCATTTTCCTTAGCTTTGGATCTTCTGCAAAGCATTCATATTTCTGCATGCTTCTATCACTCAATTGTTTGCATTCTAAGGCGAGGGCTATGATCCTTACTACTGCGTTCTTAGCGTCTTCCTTCCTCTGGTCACATACCTCCTACGGGGTGCTCGGTACTACTTGGATCTCCAACTCCGTTATCCTCGCTTGAAGCTTCTGGATGGTCTCAGCGATCTTCGCCACTTGAACCTCGACCGACTCCTATTCCTCCTGTGCCAAGCCTGACACATAACGACATGATTTATTCACCACTTCTTTGATCGTAGTATGCTCTGTGAGAAGCTGGTTCTTTTCTCTCTGTAGCTTCGCTTTATCCTCCTAGAGAATCGCCTGAAACTCGTCTCTCTCATTTTCATAGGTTGTTACACAGTATCGCGCTACTCATAATTTCTCTAAGACTTCCTCTTTCTCTTGTTTCAAGGATTTTGTAGCCTTCTCCTTTTCTTCCTGGATTTTCTGAAGTCGAGCCTTTGTCGCATCTGCAAGTCTTCTTAATTGGGCTAGTTCATCCCCCAATTCTGCAATCTGTGACGAGGAAGGCGTAGTAGGTACTGTGCGGATCAATTGAATAGCTTGTTGTATTTCCTTCAATTCCTTCTCGACCCATTCATACAGCTCCTCCTGCTTCGCTCCATATCTCTGCAAGATGTCCTCGGAAGCATCCTCCATGGCTCCATGGACCATGCTGATGTTGTCCTCCATGAGCATGGCCTCTAACTAGGGCTTGCTAGCGCACACATTTTTTTCTTGTTGAAGGTTTCTGTGGAGAAACCTTCCTCTTATACGGTGTTACTGTTTCACTAGGGGGGTATTTCAACGGTGTAGCTTCGCCTTCTCCTTTCTTTTCTCCTTCATCCCCTCCTCCTTGTCCATTTTCTTCGACTCTTCCTAGCGAGCCGGATCCATTTTCTTTAGAGCAGTTGTCCTCCTCATCAGTCTCTATATTTTGGACTTCCTCCTTTTTCTTCTTCTTCTTTGTCCCACTGGACTGTCTGACATGCTTGACCCAGGTGACTAGGGGGCTTCCTATGATGTCAGTGCTGGAGAGTTATGCATCAGCAACAGGTACAAGGAACTCCTCCGACCACTCCTTCGTGATCTTCTCCATGTATTCATTTGTCAGCTTGTAATATGACTGTAACTCTTCCTTTCTCTCATCTCTGCGTACAATGATATAGATAAAATGTCGATCACCACAGAACTTGGCTATTGTTCTATACTGGTGCAAGGTGCAAGGTGTCATGCACGGAAATTCTTCAATGGAAACCTTCAGTTGTTGATAATACGCATGGAACACAACGTTTGAATTCCATTGCTTCGACATGTTATTGGTGTACCACAAGGTAGCAAACCTAGCAGCCAACGACTCCAATGGTTCAATCTCCAGAAAGGTGGCTCCTTCAGGCATTTTCCAAGAGACAAATGCAATCAACACGATCATCTAGCTAAAGTGGAATTCGTATCTCTGATCTTGAGCTTTGAGGCAGTATTTCTCGAGTTCATTGACGAGGTAACTCGTCCAATTCATTTGCATGCCCTCCACACATTTTCTTGTGAGGTCCACCATGAACCCGATGACCTTTGTGGGACAGTTCTTTCTTACGATATTGCCAGCTATGAGTTGGAAAGCGAGGCGCATTGCGCCATCCTGGATAGAGGCTACCTTGTAGCCTCACATTCCCTTTTCAACTTCGTCGTAATCCTCCTTGATGTGTTGTGCCAAGGAGTGGTCCAAGGCCTTACCTAGATAAAACTGTTGAGGGTCAGTTCCCTTCATGATTAGTCATGTAATCAAGTGGATCAGCGTCGGATCCATAATAATTTGTTTGTCGAGCCATAGGTATCCGCCATGGTATCACGAAAAGAGGAGTTTAACGCAAGCGTTAACCTCCCAGTGATGACCAAAATGGGGAATCTTCATCACATTTAGCACAGTGGTCTGCGCGAGCTCCTTAATCCATGGCTGGGAGACCAGGCGAGGCTTCTTCCCAGTTGTCTTTTTCAGGTATCGATGGGGTATGAGCATAGCATAGTTCTTTCTGTCACCGATATTAAAGTCTCTATTCTTCAGTAGTGGGATCTGTCCTAACTGACTCCCAACTACGCGTATTCTTTTCGGGATGTACGCGGTGATCAAGGTCTACTCATAGTCGCGTGGGATGTTGTTTCGGTTAACCACTCCAGCCAAAGGTGGGATATAGTCTGGTAAGATCGACAGGATCTACATCGCATTATCCATATCGTCGTGATGCTTACTTTGTTGCTCAGTCGCGGGGTTAACACGACCAGAACATCGTCTAGTCGAAGGGGAAGCCTACAGTCCCCTAGTCAGCGACGCCTGTACTCCTTCAGATAATTGTTTATTAGCCATTAACTTCTTGAATATCTCCTTGACAGACTTCTCTAATTTAGTAGGTTCGCCCGACATTCTCATTGTTAAACAGACAGGTCGGGGTAGGAGAATGGATAAGTAGACAAACAGGCAACGACGTCTAGTTTATGATAACATAGCTCAACACACAATCAATTCTCTTTTGGATCAGTTAATCATGGGTGGTAAAAAGTGGTCCTGGTGCAACGTCCGATGGGTTAAATAAGCGGGGCCTCGTAATGGATTCTTTCAATGGGTAGGAATGCTTCCATCAATGTGAATCTGTCCATTATGGCGCCGTCTCAACGTCCCAAAAGTGGTCCATCTGCCCATAAATGCTTTTCCTAGCCATTCCGAAGCGTCATTCTGACAGTCAAGGTGCCTCTAATGGCCATATAGCTTCACCAAGGTAAAGTCCCATTCTGTGCGGTCCTGCTGTTCCGACGAGGTTCAAATCTTGTGACCCTCCCTCCTGCGAGGTTCCAGTCTATGAAGTCTTCCATTTTTTCTTTGTAACTTCCTATATCTTTTCTAACTTGGCTTTCTTTTTATTGATCTTGCTTTCCTTCTTCCCTGTAAATCTGAGTCTCTCTAACAATTTCTGGAATCCTCTTTCCATTCTTATCTTCTCCTAGCATGGTGACTTCGCATTCATGATGTTGTCTCAAAGGGTTCGAAGTTAATACCCCTTCTCTTATTAATTCTAGGGTGGGTATTTTTCTTTCTTGCATCGATAGGTCCTTCAAACCTTCTTGCGTTTTTTTAGCCTTGACAACTAATTCTCTTGCCTTTTGTTTCTTCGACTTATCTTCTCGTTCTTCTATTAGTCGGTCTATTTTTCTAGCTATGAAATCCCTTAGTTCTTGCTTTTTATTTTCTGTAGCTTCTTCCTCTGCTTTCCTTCTGATTTGATCCTTCTCAATCCAAGTATTTCCTAACAAAAGTGGGAAAGGGGCATTGTTCTCAACAAACTTAATGACTTCAAATTCCTCTTCAGTCGATGTTCCATGGATAATAATAGGTACATTAGTAACTCTTCCACATAGGGTTATCATATTTCCCTTAAACAAGCCTGTCCTTCCCAATGAAGGTACCACAATAGGCTTTCCCAAAATTTCCCAAGTGTCTTTTGTTATAATATTCACTGGTGTTTCCTCATCCAAGACACAGTCTATGTCGAAGTCTTATTTTCTTGTACTTATGCATTGTTTTACTTTAAGGACCTTTGGTAAGCTGACATCTTTGTGATTATTCATTGTTTCTTTCAACTGTGATAACATAGTCTGGGCTTTCTCTGATTCTTTCTCTTTATGATTCTCTAACATGCTCTTAGTCTCTTGACTTTCTTGTCTCATGTTCATCCTTTAAACTTTAGCAATCATCCTTGGACAATCCTCAACCTCATGACCAACAATTTTACAACAAAGACAAATAGGACCTGTATCAGGGAATTCCTTAGCAAGATGTCCCGGTCTTATACAGTTATAACATAGTGTCAATCCTCTTTTTCTTTTATATGTTCCCCAACCTCTTCTGTACTGTGCACTAGGATCACAGTGCTGGACCTGCAATATGCAAAAATTCTTTCTAGGTTCCTGCATCCACTTATTAGTCCAAAAATTCTTTTTATACATAGGAATAACATATCTTTCTTCATTTATATTAGCTTTACTTAGATAAACTCTTTCTTCTAACTGTGACTTAGCTCTTAGACTAGGACAAAATCTATTAAATATACTTAAATTCATGCTTTCGGAAAAAAAAAAATCACTTATCTTACTCATATCAAAGCACAGAGATTTACCTCTTTTAAGATTTTACCTTTTTTCTTCAGATCGAGTTTCTTTCTTAGCACAGAGCTTTGAAAGTAAAGTAGAGTACTGCACACTACAACAGTAGATCTACGCATAGAGCTTCTCTTTTCTTGACTTCAGTTCCCAACAATCAAAGTTTCAGGTCCCAGCAACGAAACCATTTGTTGGCACAGGGGCAGGCCCGAGGTTCAACGCTTCAACATCACACCAACAAAACCCTAACTACCGGCCCTTTCGAAAATACCTGCGAAGTAGATGCAGTCTCACCCGAGGTAGAAGCAGGGGGGTTACAGGACTCAGGTGTCTGTAACCAAGCTGGGACATAGATCTATGATAATAACGCTTCACAGAGTATTCTAGCAACACTTAGAAAGTGATATGCATTAATTCATTAGCCTCATTAACATCGTAGAACAACCCCTAAGATAGATCAACACAGTAACAATAATGATTAAGCACTTTGATCGTTTAGCACATAGCACCGAGTTATATCTAACATTCATTCATTCTTAACACAACTAAAGCACTAAGCATCGACAGATCTATCTAACATACATAATAAGCAAAGAACTGAGAAGATTCATAACATAACCAACAAAGCACAAAGCAAACCAAAGACACAAGATATACGTGGTTCACCCCAGTGTGGGGCTATGTCCACCAACTTCTTCGTCTTCTTTATTATTCTTCAATCTCTTACATTCATACGCTCCTGTGCACTAAGCCACAGAGCCAAGCTTCGCACCAGACAGGAGACCTGCGCACTGCGCACCAGATCCTCCTTTCCAAGACTAGGTCAAGGCACAGATCCAACTTCTCTATAGATCACAGAGCCTTACATACACATTTTGTTGCACAAATCAACTCAAAACTACTTTCACTTAGCCTCTTTTTCTCCTATTTTTTCTCTTTCTACATTACATTCTTACTTATTTATACTTTTACAATAAGGCCTAATCATGGGTAAACCCATGGGCCGACATCCGATAACCCATTACAAAAGCCCTAAGGAACCCCTTGCTAGGTCCAAATAGCCCACAAAATAAGTGAGATCCGTGACCTCAGCTCCGCCTAGGTGCTCCATATTCGACCAGCCTGTCGAAGTCCAAAAGTGGTCCAAACCTGACCAAGGTTTCCTCAAAACTTGGTGGAGGGCCAACAACAACCATAGCCGACATTGATAGTTTGATATCAATAATATGCCTCATCATGATGAATTTATAGGCATACCGTGTCTTTTCTACTTTCAAGTTTCAATGGCTGCATTTGGAAACCATAAGAAATTGCTTCAGAAATGGGGTAGTTTGTGATGAATTTCACCATCTCCTTGTTAGGTTCAACAAATGGACCTTGCAAAGAGTCCAAAATAGGTCACTATATATAGTTCTCACAATCAATGATTTGGCTCTGCAAACAGGTGCATTGTTTACAAGTAGATAATGAATTATACTATTTGATATTTATGGTGCCCTAATGCTTCGTGGGTGTTTGACTTAACCTTGCCTACTACGTGCAAACTTTCTGCACATGAACTAAGTCTTATTGTTTAAATTTGCACTACTAATTTGATTTTTTTTTTCTATTTAAGAATAGATGGACTAAGTCCAAATCTCAATATAGGCATTGTCTGCAATTTAACAATCTTCAAGTCTCTTCATGGTTCTCTTGGTGCTCAGCAAATTATGGGTTGGGGTTATGCTTTCTCAGCCATACAATAACAGTTTGAAAGTCATCATCAGGTTGGCTTGACAAATATTATTGAACTAATAGTTGTTTGATTGGTGTGTAAATAATTTAGGCCCCTGATGTCACTGATAAGTTTTAGTTCTAAATAAGAGTAAACCCACTATTATTTATATGATAACTCTATCGATAAAAACTCGGGAACTCTGTACTTTAATTCTTAAAAAATTAGAGTCACAGACATTTTCCTTTCTAGCCTATAAAATTTAAATATATCTTCTAGTTTATTTTGGTGGTTTCAGGATATTTATGCAGAGTTATATCTTCCGTTGAAGAGTTTGAGAGACTCTTTTAGTTATTGTTTTCCTGTACATATGCTTGGCTTTTTTTGCAGAATTCTGTCAGTAAGACTATTTTATTCTTGTTTTCAAAGTCACTGGTCCATGAAGTTGTTAGGTCATCGATTGGGTAGATGCATGGTTTAGACAATAATTCCATTTTTTCCTACCATTTGATGAGTACATATATTAAAGTTGGTTTAGACAATAATTCCTTTTTTCCTACCATGCGCCTGAGTAAGAGATCTTTCTTAAACAACATACCAAGCATCCTGGTCATTGCCTGCCACTGATCCATTTGCAACTGACTGGATACTTCCACCAGATACCCCTTTTCCATCAGCCCTCTGATTGCTCCCACAACTCGCTTGCTGCTCAGTTACACTCTTTGCTTTCTCCCCAACAATTTTACCAGTGACACACCCATTTGTAGGTTTGTCTTCGACTTCGCATCTAGCTGTCAAACGGGACGTAATTGGATTTGCATTCTCTCTTCTTTCAAGGAAAGAATCAAATGAGTTTGTAGTATCAGGCTTCTGCAAAAGAACAGTCTTTATAGCCTTCAAAATATCTTCCACTGTCCTCAGGGTACCAATATAATTTGCAATTGCTTCCCACCTTTGTGAGGTTCCCTTGGGATACTTCTGCACTCCTTTACGTAACAAGTCAATTTCCTCTCTGCTCCAGTGCTTTTCTTTCTTCTCATAACTGTTAAGCAGGCTTTCTACCTTAGCATGTCCTTGTGGCCCTTGATTGACATTGTGCCCCTATACAGTATCATTCTGTGGTACAGTTCTCTCAATTGACTTGGTCCCATCAGCATCACTAGCTAATTCATCCCTCAATAGTTGAGCTCGCTCAAGTTCTCCTTTCTGCCCCATTTGGTCACAAAGAATTCTTAACCTTTCTATTTTCAAGGAGGCACATAACTTCTCAACATCATCTTCCACAATACCAAGGAGTTACTTGGAGACAACTGAAGCAGTTGCAGTACGCAACCTGGGCCTCTCTTTCCGTAACATTTTTTTTTTTGACTTCTTTTGAGCATAGACCTCAATTTTGCATCCACAATGACGAGATCGTAGCCCATGTATTGTAGATAAGCGGACACTTCTCATTCAATGTTATGGTGTTTCATTCTCCAATACAGCATGACCTTAAACATGACTTTTCAAATTAAATGCTTACAACTCAAACTAAATTTCATAAAAAATAGTCTATGGAAGGAAACCATGTAAAAAAAGTGCAGCCACTCGGAGGTAGGACTGATAAACCTCAATTTTGCAGCAAGCCATCAATATTACCTGGTAGATTTAATAATAGATGTTACTGGCTTGTAGTGGCCATAATAAAATGCTACTTAACACGTGCAGATTGACTGCTTTGCATAACATTATATTATATACGTAATTACGCTATCAAAGAATGAGGGAAAAGTCATCGATAACGAATTATGCATATCATGAAGAACGAATCTGTGGAAACAGAAACCGAATTGACAGAACAAAGAAACAAAATTAACAGGAACCGCAGAACAGAATTGCATAAAACGCACACACACCAGATCTCATTATTGAATAGATAAAAAGGAATTACATGCAAAGGGAATGCTTCATAAACAACGAAGCGTCTAACAGCTCACTCAACTCAGTGATGAAAACGATGAATCCAAACAACTGAAAGTTAACTAGTTAACTGAGTGATTGCTCAACTTATTTGTCTAACACACCCCCTTAAGTTGGAGCGTGACAATCATTTAACCTAACAACACTCAGCTTAGATCTGAGTGATACAAATGTTTCTGTGCCCAAAGACTTTGTGAAGATATCAGCTTGTTGATCTACTGATTTACAAAATTTTACAGTGATTACATCTTCATTTACCAATTCTCAAATAAAATGATAACGGATATCAATGTGCTTGCTCTTTTTGTTGAAGACTTGATTCTTGGACAATGTAATTGTAGAACTGTTGTCACAATATATTGGAGTTGGCTCCAACTTCTTTGGTGATAAATCACTCATTAACCTTCTTAGCCAAACAACTTGACATGCTGCGGAAGTTGCTGCAACATATTCGGCCTTTGCGGAAGACAATGTAACAACTGGTTGTTTTCTTGATGCCCAAGAAATCAAACTTGATCCATATTTGAATGCATAACCAGAAGTGCTTTTCCTGTCATCAATGCTTCCGACAAAATCACTGTCAGTAAAACCAACTATTGATTCTGAAGGATACCATAAACCATAATCAATTGTTCCAGCCACATACTGCAAAATTCTCTTACCAGTTTGCCAATGAGAGTCCTTGGGTGACTCCATGAATCTAGAGATAAG